>CM048849.1:45888335-46088335 GCA_026545225.1 Cornus controversa
TGTTAGCTCTTCCATGAGAAGTAGCATGCAGTAGTAGATCAAGCAAAGTTGAATAGGATCATTGCTTGGCAACAATTACTCATATTGCTCTTAATAGCAACCAGCATCCTGCTGCAACAGCCAAACCTCATTTTTCATCAAGTTGTCTGTGGCCTGTGGAAGTATGGTGTTTAATTTATTCATCAAGTTGTTTTGTTTTTGTTTTTCTTTATTTGTCTCTCTCTAGCATTACATGAACTTTTCTTTGCAATAATGTTTATGCAAAATGAGAGACCTTTGATTGTGTTGTTAAACTCTCTCTTAAGGGGTTTTGAAATAATGGTGCAATAATTTGTTTTGCTTTTTCATCATCATTTTACTTTTTATCTTTTTCTTTTGGGTTAGAGAGGATGAGTGAATCTGATCCCTTTCATTTTGCCTCTGATGAAATTAAGGAATAGAGTCAATAGACTATCATTCCCTCTTGCTCTTCTCTTCGTAGAGTAAAACCTTATCCTTTGCCTTCTCCAATTGCTTTATAAATCCTGGTGCTTTTTCATTACAATCAATTCGAACTTCGATTGAATTCTTGTAGCATTGATGATTTAGAGCTGCACATTAGCTCACAGCGTGCCACAACTGGACTTTTATTATTCTTTTGCATCTGTGATAGTCTGAGATAACTAGGCCTTGGTGTGAAGAACCTTTATGAGCTTTTTCATTCTGTGATTGAACCAAAAATTGGTCTATAAATTGACAGCACTTGGTCATCAGTTTCTTCTCTGCTTAAATATCGGGTTTTATCTGAGATAATATACAATTTAGGATTGCACTTAATTTGAGTATTTGATATGGTTACTAGTTTTAGGTGGGTGGACGTAGAAATTCATCAGCTCAGAATTAGCTAATATGATTTGTGTATTATGATTTTATTGATTCACCGTATAGTTTGTACTTTGTATCACCTGAGTTATGCGATTAGTTTGTACGGCTTGCTAATTCAGGCTGATCAAGATGACGTTTATTGGAGACAAGAGAGGGGTGATGAAGAGTTGGTCTTACAGTTCTGCTCATGTAATTTCACAGTTTGCTCAATGTGTTAGTGAGTATAAATTCTTGATACCCTTCATAGAACTTTTATTATTTTATATTTTGCTTTTGATCTCTCTCTCTCTCTCTCTCTCTCTGTTTAATTTCCTATATTTGGATTCACCGTCCACTCTTTCTTTTCTATGATGTTGCATTTGGTACGCAGAAAAAGAAAGGAATAAAATGCCCATTCCAATCAATTTTAAGGTTGAAATGGCTATTCCTTTGGAATGAAAATCCATTCATGGGAATGAAAATCTATTTCATAGCTAAACCTATAGAATGACAATTCCATTTTCAAGTAAGATTAAAAAGAAATTGATGTTTTCAATAAGTCATTCACCACATCGCCACCTCCATTGCCTTCCACCATCACCGTCGCCTTCCACCACCACCATCGCCATTGCCGCCGTGTTCCACCATCACCTTCATAGCATTCCACCATCGCCGCTGCTTTGCAGCACCTCCACTACCTTCTAACACTACCATATACTACCACTATTGCTTTCCATCACCACCATTGCCACTTATAGCCGCCTTCCACCACCATCACCGCTACTCTTGTCTTCCATCATCACCCCCATTTACACCACTACCGCCTTCCACCACCACCACCACCACCATCATCGCCACCTTTCACCATCGCCGCCTTCTTCCGCCACCACTGTTGCTACCATTACCGCCTTCCACCACCACCACCTTCGTCTTCCACCATCTCCACCGCCACCACCTTCCGCCACCATTTACACCACCACCGCCACCTCCACTACCATCGTCCCTGCCTTCCACCACAACCATATACACCATTGTTGCTTTCCACCACCACCACCTTTCACCACCGCCTTCCATTAACACCACTATTTCTTTAAAAAAAATATAGAAAAAATGTTATTTTGTTAGTTTAATTTATTCGTCACAAGGGGTATTTTGAAGAATTTAAGTTAAACTCCATTCTATTCCTATGCGTTTTTATTTTTGCAATCAAATAGTATAATGAGAATGACCATTCCATTTTTACATGCATTTCATTCCATGCATGCGGACCAATTATTTCCTTACTTTTACTTGTACACTAAATAAAATAAAATAAAAAGGGTTAATTACAAAAATTCCCTTTTATAGTAAAGAAGTTTTGGTAAATTGCCCACTTGAACTAGGGATGGCAATTTTGTCCGCCCCATCGGGTTTTCGCCCTGTCCTGCCCCGTTTAGGGCGGGTATGGGTTTTTTTTCGTAGGGGCGGGTTTGGGAAAAAAATCAAAACCCGTCGCGAGTTCGGAACTCTATAATAACCCGCCCCGTCTATATATTTTATTATTATAAATATATTTATATGTATATATATATATACAAATTATAATTTTACTTTTGGTTGTATTAAGACTTGTTTTTATTTTATCTTTTTGTTGTATTAACACTTCTTTAATTGTTAGATCAAACCTGTTACTAAGTTATTTAGTTATGAAATATTTTCTGTAATAGGCTATTTAATTGTGGAATCTTGTCATTTTACTTTTTAAACAGGGGTTATACTATTTTGAATTTAATAGTATCAAACTTGGTACTACCCACTAGGCTCGTATTTTTTGAAAAAATTAATTTTTATTGATGTTTGATGTGGCTACAATTTTGTGGGGAAAGGCCTTGCCTTGCCCCGTCTCATCCCGCCCCTTTCGAAATTTTAAACCGGGCGGGGATGGGTTTTGAAATTCTGTCCCGTTTCAAACCCGTGACGGGTTTGGTAATAGTGTTGAAGGCAGTGGGGCGGGGACGGGTTTAGGTAAACCCGTGTCGTACCCGCCCCGTTGCCATCCCTACCTTGAACTAAAGATGTAAAATATCACCACCTTCAAATATCAAAAATTATTACATGTACTCCCTCCTAGGAGTGACCACGAATTGAATCGGATTATACATAATCCTAATCCAATTCGCGGTTTACGAATTGGTGAAAATTCAATCCGATCTGATCCGTGGCAATCTATCAATCCGATCTGATCCGATCCATGATTGAACGGATTGGATCGAATTGGGCTTGTTCAAAAGAATCTTAATACCTCAATATAATTATTTTTTTACCATCATTAGTTAAAATTAACTTTTAAATAAGCCAAACCAACAAATCCAACAATGATGTAATTAAAATTTTGTACGTATCAATATAACATTTTAACTAGTAGCCATAACACACCTTAAAAATTTAGAAATAATAGTTACAAACACTAGCCACAAAATAATGTATATAAAATAGTGTATATAAGCATTAGTCTTGTTCACATGGTACTGAAGTTATGATTCTAACCCAAGTGAATATAAAAACAAAGATGGGTTCCTGTTTTCTGTGGAGAATGCCTCTGTTTCTGTTTGTATTGTGTGACTTTTGTGATTAATAAAAAGCTGATTCAGGAAAAAAATATATATATTAAACAAGATTTATGTTTTATGAATGAGGAATGAAGACTCTACTGACCATAATTTTTGGGCTTGTTCTTTTGATCAAGAGTTCTGGGAGGTTTGGATCTTACTGTAGGTGGGAGGATTTCAGTCAAATCCTATAACAAAGTAGTCATCAGATTAACAAGTAGAATTATGAAATTTACAAAAAAAAATTTCACGGATTGGATCAAATTTCTAACCCTCCAATCTGTGACTAGCGGATTCTAATTTTTTAATTCACCACCAATCCGTTAATTATCGGATTCGTCCAAATCGGATCGGATTTACGGAATTTTTGTGCACCCCTACTCTGAACTTTGAAGGGAGGTATCTTGCAACTTTCTATGGTTGAGGGGAGAAATTTCAAATTTCATTGTAGGGGGGCCAACTTGCAAAATTTGTATGTTACAGCATTTTTTGCAATTAAGCCAATTAAAAAAACAGGTTGACTTCCGTAAGCTAATTTATGTTTTGCAGTAGCGCTACCAATGAATGGTAATTAAATGGGAAGAGATGTTATAATAAACCAAGAAATATCATTGGCTTGGATATCAAATTATACATAAGAAGAAAACGAAATCTAAACAAAATTTCATCCAAACGACATGCAAGACTATCAATTATAATACACAAAGTACCGCATTTTCTTTTACTCGATATGGACAACTACATGCAACAAGCTGAAAAAGAGAAGGCAAGGCAAGGCAAGGGAAGGGCAGCGACTCAATAATACAGAAAATTTCGAGGTGTTCAAGGCGTGCCCAGTACCATGGCATCAGAGGTGGGCAGCGATGGAAGGAGCCAATTAAAGAAGCCAATATTAGTTTCTCCGGTCAATCTCTGGGAAGAGTACTCCACCAACATATTCCAAAGGTCTCCAACAGTCCATTTATGCAACACAATCCATCGACTCACCTGCCCCCACAATACCAATAAACAGGGTTAGTGCTACTGATACTGATGATAAAACAAAATCAAACATCTGAAAGATGACGTGATACTCTCAAATTCACAAGACAGGTCATGTGCTAGTAGAATGATTTAAATGAGACACTAATCAGGGGTCAATCTCATAATTAACCAGAAATGCACAAACTCATAGCAGATGCTAGATGTTTAACCAAAACCTGTCAGTAACCCAAAAACTGAATGGTCGGCTCAACACAATTTGGGGCCCGAGACAACTTTAAGGTCTCAACTATATTTGAAGCAAAATTTCCAAGGCCCGATCAAAATTTCAGTGGAAAAGTTATTGCAAGCAGCGAATGTTGAGCTTCATAACGGTTTAAACCATGTCTCAGTTCAAAAGAATGCTATTGCGAGGATGAAGTTGGGGCCTTTTCAATGATCAGTAATTTTTCATTCCTAGATCTAAATTTCTTTTGTATAGCATTGTTGTTGGTCAATTATTTTTCATTCTTAGATCTAAATTATTTCGTTGGCCTTTATAATTTTGAGACTTTCAAATGCAAAACTTCAGAGTGGCGTATGATTTGAGGAATGAGATAATAATGTTTCAACAACAATTATACAAACATCGAGTAAGAAGTCCAGAAGAAAGAAAAAAAAAAGGTAACAAGTAATCAACAAGTGAGAAGAAGTATGCAATAATAAGGAAATGCATGAGAAAGAAGGCGAAAAGAAATGTGTCTATTTAATTAAATTTATTTTTTAAATTCAAAATTTTTAGGGGTCCATGTCAAGGAATTGAAGAATATTAGATAATAAAGAAAATCTAAACTAATATCAATATGAAATCGGATTAGGCATTTTCCATGTGGGACCCTAGGCAATTGCCTAAGTGGCCTGATGATTGAGCCAGCCTCACCACTTACATTTGGTGGTCTAGTGCCGGCTTGAGAAAATTAAGCTCAAGTATTTCTACTTTTCTACCATTGAAAAGCATCAATATTCATATCTGTGTATAAAAATTTAAGCGAGATTGGCAGTAATTTTTTTTTCCCAGTTAGTATTGGTGGCAAACATTGAATACCCAGAAAGATTCACAAAAAAGAAAAGAAAGATGATGTGAAAGAGTAGGCGACAAACAGCCGGTATATATATTTTTCCTTTTTCAAAGAGGGGGATGTTATGTAATAAAGAAGTATGAAGTAAGTTAAGCAAATAAATGGTGAAGTTTCCAATTTCTACAGAAGGTAACCTTGAAAGATTTAATGAGAAAATTCAAATTAAGTTCCACTGAGGGGGAAGGCCACATAAATACACAGCTCATCCAAAAGCAGCTGATACTCCAGCAGAACATAAATACACAGCTCATGGAGTATTAACATTGATGACATTATTTAAAACGTAAGAAACCACAGTTGTAAATTGTCTTCCAAACATTTATTTCCAGGAATGATGTATAATATTCTTTGGAGATTTCTTAGAGTAGCAGGCAGAAGAAAAATACCTGGTCCAGTGTCTGCAGTGCCTCCACACCAAATGTGTAATAAGTGATGAAAGGCCTCAATGCCTGGAAATGTACCCGGATTAAAATAAATAAAATAAGAAAAGTCAAAATATTGAAAGGAAACATGAATATAAGAGGCTGAGATAGAATCCATGAAATTGTACATCACTGAGAAGATATTATGTTTTCCCACTCATTATATGTGCCTCGAGAAACTTGATGTTCCAAAAATGGGCTTTTCACATACAACTAGTTTGATCTAACAATAGCAGTATAAGAGGTACATGGCCAAGAATCTGCTCTCTCTGAAATAAAATAGAACCATTGAGAAGATTCTATCCATTGAATATGTGTCTCTTTCAGCAGACTGATGTACAACATCCACAAACTTAAAAGATAACATAAAGTGGAAAGGAGCAAAGAGGAATGTATCACATAAAAAATGGTATAAATGAACGAAAATGGATACCCAAGCACCATTTATTGCCATATAGCACTGAAGTAGCAAATCACTTGTGATCAAAGCATCTAATGCTCCTCCTCCTCACCATTTAATGCTTAACTAGGAGAAAAAAAAAGCATCTAATGCTCCTCCTCACCTCCCTCAGTGTCAAAGATTTCTTTCCCTGATTGTCATCCTTCCCCTCCTCCTTCCCTTTCTTTTACTTTTATTTCTTTCAATCCAAATGAAGTGTTAAATTTCTTTTTTCACTTTTAAGTCTTCCAAAACCCCACAATTAGATCTGTTTAATATTTCAGCCCTAAAAATTCTATGTCACAATTTTTCACCTCTCCCCCTTCCAACCATTCAATCCTATTCAAACAAGCCCCTAGTTATTGTTCATGGTTCCAAAGCTTTGTCCTTTCTTGCATCAACCCAATCCAAAATCCTAACCCATTGTTACACCTTTACAACCCCTAAAGTCATACCTTTTCTCAGCCATTAGCCTACAATAAACTGTCAACCAAATCTGCTTTTAATGTGACCCTATGTCAATTCGGGTGGCAGAGCTTGTAGGTGAGAGTATTCACAGACTTGTCCTACAACACCCATCCCAAAACTTCAAAAGAAAATGTGAAACTTGATCTCAATCGAACTCCTTGGAGCATCATTAGAAAAGCTAAGTTGTAGCTTAAACTATAACACTTATCTGAACTCAGTGCAGGTTAATTATGATTGGTTAGCTTATGACAACCTCAGAATCACCAGCAGTATTAATGAACAATTTCCATTCTCCAAAATCAGGTCTTGGCCTTAAGGACTCTAAACTATAATATTTTAGAAATTACTGGCAAATAAAAAGAAAAAGAAGCAAAACAACATAAGAATATACAGATGATGGCAGATAGAGAGGTTCTTATTTCTTTCAATATTTATGAAGGAGAAAAACACAAAATATCATAAGAAAAATATATGATGCATTTTGTCGTGTGGCCATACATAATTGTATGGTTATAATAGCAGTGTATCACATGGCACAAAACTGAACCCCCAAGGAATGAATCAGCTGAAAATCACCTGAGAAGCAGCAAGCCACTGAATTGTGGCCTTGAGTTCAGGGTCACCCCCAAAAGCACCACAACCCCAATTTCCTGTCACAATGCCAATTTCTTCCCGATGGTCTAGACACTGACTACCTTTTTTCTCAAAATTCCTGATCAGGTGGTCACCCAAAATTCCTTCTTTTTCTTCACAAGAGGTTGATGAAATTTCTTGAAACTATGGAAAAGCAAAAAGCAAAAAGAAAAAAAAAATACATCAGCACTAACAGTTATGTTATAATCATCAAAACATGATATAGATTCTTTCACTTATAATAAAAAGAATGGAGAGAGAGAGGTGGGCAACATCAAATAGAAATTTCTATAGAACTCCTACCAAGAGATGATTATCTGACATGCCACTGGAGCCTTTAACATCTTGATCTAGCTGGGCTCTGCAAAATCCATCATCTTGAAGTAGTCTATGATACTGCTGACATTTACATTGATTAAAAAAGCCGCAGAACGCCTTGTTAATCTCCCTGCTGAAACCAACAAGTTGGACTCTTACTAGTTTACAGATCAACAGTAACTAGGACTCCACAATTTTAAAGGGCACAGATGATCTATGTACCAGAAGTCAAAAATAATTCAAGTGTTGAAACTAAAAATAAATGACTCAACAAAAGCTTAGGTTTGTTAGTTGAGGTTAGATGTGTGAATCCAATCAACTCAAGTTTGGGGCATAATTTCTTCCATATCAAAGGCTCGTTACCTCTGTATTGGTAGCACCAATACTGAAACATTAACCTAGTGCAGCAACTCCATCCAAAAATGTTCTATTTAGATGGGAGCCATTATTTATTCTCCTATTCATTCCCTAAATATTACATATTCACACCCAAATGCACACCTACAAATATACATAGTGCCAGAAACCAAAGTTTTACATACCGGAGAAGGCACTCAAGTCCATATTGTCTTTTTCCTGGGCTGCATAATGCATCTATTGCGGTGATCCTTGTTTTACGTCTTCCCATATGATCAAAATATCTCTTGTCCACATAATCACCGGCAAATCGGAATGAAGAAGCATACCTGTACCACTCAGACAAATGAGAGAGGAACCATAGCAAAAAAAGTCATCTGAGTGTTGTATGTACCCCTGTTTAATTTTCAAAGTAATTGAAAAAGTAATAGAGTTATCTAGTTAATAAGCTAATACAAGCTATGATCGAAGAGCTTCCAAAAGCATATTATAGAGGTGTAAAATGCCATTGACATAATCCATATGCTTCATGTACCAAATTTAATATTATTGGCAGAAAAATTATTTGTAATGATATAAAAAATTCAAACGGGCATAGCCACATATCCTTTTGAATTCTTCATCGTGAGAACTATTAACAGATATGTTCAAAATTAGACATCTGAAACAGTTTCAAGAAATAACAATCAGAGTGAGGAAAAAAACACCTCACAAGGTAATCTTTTTTTTTTGATAAATAAAATTTCATTAAAAGACGCTCAAAGGGGAGCGAACCCGAGGGACTACAAAAAGCTAGAAACCGGCCAACTATAAGCTTAAGCTATCAAGAAAGTCCACTACTTGACCATCCAATGTTCAATTTTTCCCGTATACCCAAAAAAATAAAAGAGTTAAAATATTGTATTTGAGAGACCAAATAGAAGACTCCACATCTTCAAAGCGCCTCCTATTCCTTTCTTGCCACAAACCCCACCATAAACAAAGGGGAGTGACCCTCCAAACTCGGTTGTCCACTGTACACCCTCTCCAAGCCTTGATCATATCCTTCGTGGATCTGGGAAACACCCAGTCCATACCAAACGCAACCAAGAACAGAGACCAAACATCCCTCACCACTGTGCAATGTAAAAGAAGATGGTTCACCATTTCCTCTAACCTCTTGCACATGCAACACTAATTCATCATAATTCGACCTCTTCTCCTGAGGTTATCAATGGTAAGAATCTTTCCTAAGGTAGTTATCCAAGTAAAGAAGGCCACCTTCACGGGGGCCTTTGTTCTCCAAATAGCCTTCCAAGGAAAAGAGGGACTCGCATAGTCTGAAAGGAATCAGTAGTAGGAACGAACCTCAAAGGCTCCCCTCTTGGATCCCGTCCAAACCATCTCGTCCATCCCCTTCCCCTCGATCACCTGATTATACAAAATGGTTAGAAACTCCACTACCTTTGAAAGCTCCCAATCATGAAAAGTCCTACGAAAGCTCACATCCCAATACAGTCTTCCGCTATCAAGCTGATAACAGTCAGCTATTAAGGTTTGTCTGTTCGAGGCAATCCTGAAAAGTCTAGGGAACCTACAGGCCAAAGATAGATCCCCGCACCTCACAAGGTAATCTAGCTCCAAATGTCACGTATATTTTAAATTACTAATAAATTTAAACACACATTTTTGAAGGCATAGTTGAGGTGTATTAAGATCTATATATTTTCAGTGAGAATTGTATAAAGGTAGCTATTTTATAAATTTAATATTCTGGAACATTCTGAAGTATCTCCATGAAAAAAGAAACTGCTTATACAACGTTTGTAACGAGTCACCAGAAACTTCCTTTTTCTTAATAAGTAAAATTTCATTAAAGATGCTCGAAGGAAGCACACCAAAGAACAACTACACAAGAGAATTCATCTCTACATCCTCCAAATGTCCACAAAATCTAAAAAATCCTCTATAGATTTACAATTCCTCCATGAAACCCCAAAAACTGGCGAAAATGTATAATACTTAAGCACCCACATCATCGTTTCCACACCATCAAAGGATCACTTATTCCATTCACACCATAGACCCCACTAAATACAAAGAGGGGCTGCCTCCAAGCACCTCGAACTTGTATTCCCACTCTACATCCCCTCCAAGAGTCAAGCATGCTCGTCGTGGAAGACAATAACAGCCAATGCACCCCCTTTTAAAAGAGCATAGACCAAACATCCATAGCCAATGCACCCCCTTTGCAGCCCTCTGGCACTACTACAAAAGCCTACAGCGGACCCATTCACCAAGGCTGAGAACTTCACAGTAGAGATGCATAAAAGAATCCACCTTCACCACTTCTCGCCAAAGCCCATCCTCTACAAAATGTAAATGAGAAAATTCCAATTCACACAATCATATGCCTTCTCAATATCCAACTTACATACAATTTATGATGTCCCACTTTTTATTATGGAGTCCAACCATTCAACGACAATTAGAACCACATCCAAAATTTGGCGATCTCCCACAATGGTATTTTGAGATTCCAATATCAAACCATCGACCCTTCACAACCTCAAGGCAATAATTTTTGTACTATTAGCTTGTAAATGCATCCGACAAGGCTAAGAGGCCTAAAAGCGCCAATGGATTTGGCATAAAAGATAATTTCTTTCAAAATCATACTTAGAAACTAAACATTTACATTTTCATATCTTATTTAAAGGAAAAAACTATTAGGATCTTTGAGAAGTAAAAAACCACTTTTAGGTGTCTTTCTGATGATATTATTTTTTATTTTTTACATAACAATTTGAACTTCAATTAAAAAGTAACATCTTTGTACTTAGTAGTTCAAAATGCAAAGCCCCGACATATATGAATAGGTTGGCACTGTCGCTACTTGTATACAGTATACAGCATCATATCTGAGAATGTTCCAGCAATAAAGAAAAATACATTTCATAACACAATATCTAAATAAACTATTATTTATTGGCCATGCATTTTCATCAACTAAAATCCTGGACATGATAAAAGGATACATTTGTAGTGTACAAGAAATATATAAAGCAATTATAGCAATTAATATGATATCAATACCCAAGCTTTTTGAATGAATAATCCAATGGATCATACTCACCCTGTATAATTTGAAAACCTTTCTGTACCAACAATTTCTACAGCCTCATTGTCTGCCATGGGAGGAATGAAAAGCATGCCAGCAATTAATTCGGGATTGATCATGAAACGGATCTCTTCCTACACAGGACAGTTAGGACAATAAAAGGTTAAGAAAGCTCTCTCTGCAGTGGTCTACTTGACCCAAATAAAGGTTGCAGAAGTATGTAGATAAGAAGAACCCATGCATACAAACAGATGTCAGTATTCAGTAATATACAATATTTTAGCGTGTGGAAGCATCAATGCCTACTTTAAGTATAAGCCTTGAAACAATTCTGACTTGCTTTTAGGTCCAAGAGCATCCACTTTGGGGAAAATGATACCACGGACATTTTTCCTCCCAGTACCCATGTGGGTGGGACCAGGACTGGCTAGTAACTTTTTGACCATGAAAAAATCTTGTGTATAATCATTGTGCTTAAAGCTTTTCAATTACATTCTTTTAATTTCTACGAACGCTTCTTTCCTTGTTACACCTATTAAAAGTGTTGGAGGATTTATATATGTAAGTTTACACCCTCTCTAATAGCTTAAGCTTTTAGAGTAGATGGTGGTCAACATGATATCAGAGCAAGGTCTACTCGGTCCTGTGTTCAAACCTCACCGTCACCCTGATAATTAAAAATGACACGTGCTGGACCAAAAGAAAGTCGCACGTGAGGGGGCGTGTTGGAGAATTTATATATGTAAGTTTACACCCTCTCTAATAGCTTAAGCTTTTAGAGTCGATGGTGGTCAACAAAAAGAAACTAGGTCCTCCATGATTAATTCTACTGAACATATTGAATGTATCTATTCTAAAGGAGCAAACCTGTACACAGCCCCTACGAAGAGCACCTCCCCCTATATACTTGTTTGCAAAATCCACTTCGAGAGCTTCGCTGGACTGATCTTCTATCAAGCCAGACCTGCAAACCTATAAAAAACAAGAAAGAAAATATAATTATCTGAAACTAAGGAAACACCACTATCAAAAGTTTAAACTAAATCACATCCTTACAATAACTCGTCTAAATTTGACCTTGAACTAACTTTACTGGACTATTCTATTCATACAATAATTACCTCAAAACGACAGAGGGAAGCAATTGACTTGCTCCAAAAATCATCCTCTGGATAGGTAACACAAAGACGACTATGCTCCAAAGAGAGAACTTTTCGCTCAAAAGAGATAACCCCCATAGGCGTAAATGAACATATCCTCTCAAAGTAGTGAATGATGCACTTAATTTTGTTTTCCTGCTTCTCACTGTAATCATTGTATAGACTCCTGGAAGTAAATATATATCAGTTGCATCAACTTTTGTTATTCAGGAAAAAGGAGAAATAAATAGAAGTATGGGAAAGAGTATACAACACAAAGAAATTTGGTCATTTAGGAAGTTAATGATATTGCCCCTCTCTAAATTGATTGTCACTATCAACAATAAACAAATGCTCTTAGAAAGATCTTAGAGCATTCTGTCAGAACAACTGTCATTTCGAGCAATATTACCAACATGAGGCAGCTTCTGGCCAGAACTACAGTCACATAAGAAAATTAAGGCCCCTAGTGCAGCAACAAAATAAAGCAGATTATTGACAAAGCAATGAAGCATACATGCTTCTTTAGCTACTTGAACAGTACATCTTAGAAAGTAGCTATATTGTCAATAAACTGAATGGCATTTTATTTCAGCTGCCTGCCTGCAATATCCAATTCTGATACACTATTTCTAGTTTCCAAGAACCACAGTCAGAAGCTAAAAGTTGTGACCTCCCATATAGGATACTTGACAATTTTCTTAACAGCAAAACATATATAAAAGTTGCAATCTCCTTTTTTTCTAACTCACTGGGAAGAAAAAGAATACTGGAAACTCTCTTTGTTCTGTGATTCAATATTCATAGAACACACACACACTTGTAATTCAATATTCATACAAATGGACTAGTTAACCTCTGTGTGTGGGTGTGTGCGCAAGTGTGTAATTCAATATTCATAAAAATGAACTACTTAAAAGTCATTATCTAAACTTATCTTATGGAGACATACTGCCTATACAGGGGACTACCTTAAACTTTGGCATGAAACACTCGAACAAACAGAAGCAATAAAATCAAAGGAACATAAGATAAATTAAATAATGTTCTGCGCTACCTCTAAATTTTTTGCCAACATTCATAGAAATGGCTTCAAGCTAGCCAATTATCAAAAATATTTCACTTCCGAGAACCCTTCTTTAAATTTAATAATCTGACACTAGCCAATAATGAAATACTAAAAGTATTCTCTTCTACAAAATTCAATACTTTAGCAACATACTAGTCTATAAAGGGAAGCAAACGAAATTAATTGTAGAAATTGAACCATTCTTTTATAATTATACACTGAATATGACAGTTGAAAGAAGTTCAAAAAGACAGCTAACAGACACATACGCAAACAAATGATCAAAGTTGATCGTTGGAAGATGTTTGGCACCTCTATCAGTGATTGGAAACAAACAGAAGAAGGAACAAGCAAGAAGAGCACCAATCAATTCCTGAAAATAATGTAGACATTCATTGTCAACAATCAGACCATGAAAAAGACAACAGCAATGCATAGATGAAGGATGAATCTTTTGTCTAAGAAAAATGCATAAAATATGAAAAGATTAGGTGTTGTTTAAAACTTCTGAATAAATTAAGTGTTTATTCAATTAAGTTCATTTGATAAAGTTATTTTTATATATCAGTTGAAAAAATAAGTTAAGAATGGCAAGACTTCACTTATCACTAAACTACAAATAGAACCTAAGACTTCAGCACTTAAAATTCATGTCACTCAAATTTCAATATTTAATTTTATTTCTTTTGGGTAAACATTTTAAATACTTAATTTTTAGGTCTATCAAACAACACCTAAAAGAGACATAATTGACTCAATTTCTAAAGATGCATATGGTGGTAAACGCTCTACACTATCACCAAAAATATATTATATCTCAATCAATTCAAAATGTCCTCTCAAATCTCCTATGTTCAGCAGCTAGAACAAAATGGAGAGCTAAAATTTGGTTTGTCATTGTTGCCTACCATGACACTCTGATTCAAGTGCCCCATGCAATAAGTAGCCAACGGCGGACGTACCGAAAATGGAATTATCTGAAAGCAGTTTTAAGTAACACAATTGGTCCATTGGTTAAGAACAAGTACAAATTTTATCTAAATCAATGAAGTAAATAAGGATAAAGATATCATATTCATAAGATTCAATTGTTCTCTCTTATCTTTCTTTTCTCATTAACGGAAAGAAAAGAAAATTCCCACTTTTTGATATTCTAGCACAATTTTCTGGTTATGTGGTTGAGTGTAATTACAAAAACAATAACAGTAATGCATAATTATACTAACGTTCTATGTATGCTCATAACTCAAATCTTCTGTTCAACAATGTACTAGCATCAAGTGCAAATTCCAGGATATATACATAATTAAAATTGGATATCCAATTACACAAGTTGGCAGAGTCATATAATTCTCTACTTCGCAATTATTAATAAAGAGTAGAGGGTGATGTATCATACATATATAGGATGAAAAATCAAGAACATCAATATACTTGTTGAGGATCACACTTAGTATTAATGAAATCAATATATTAAATTAAACATGAAAACTACCTGGCTGAGGAACACTATGCCTGGTTGTTGTGACTCCAATATCCGAAGACCTGTTTTAACTCCGTCTTTTCCACCATTAATAACATCTGCATTCTTATAATGAGTTTCTAACAACAATGGAAACCGCAACAGCAAATTCGCTATTGATGGGATTACCTCCCCAAACCATTTTGCTGATTCTGACCGAGAAATAAGCTGTTAAAAATTGATGTACAACCAAGTTATATAGGCAAAATTTGAGCCTTACTAACAAATCAATCAATGAGATACATATATACTCCGTTTGTTTCAAGTTTCAACAATTAATAAGATACATATACACTACGTTCCGTTTTGACGGAAAAATATTTTCCGAATAATACTTTTATTGTTGAAAACGTTTCTCAATGTTTGGTTGATAGGAAAATGTATTGTACAATCTTCTAGGGGGAAAAAAAATAGCTTAGAAATTTCCGTAAGCCATTTTCTGAAATTACATTCAAAAATCATATGTCGAGACAATAGCCATGTGTATGTGTATAGATTATAAGCGTATATACATAGATAATAAGTATATAAATGAGCATAGTGCGTATATATACACCTATACACACACATGCATATAAATTTGTATATAGATAAATTTGTGTACAAAAACTTTTACATAATCAAATACAAAAGCACTCGCCTATATATCAACGCATCTGTAAAATTGACATCGAAGTGCGTGTTTATATAAATGTTCATTATGCATTTTTGTAAGAATTGGAAACTTATTTTCAAAAAATCAACCAAACACAGTGAAACAAAAAGAAAAATGATTTCTTTTGTCAAAAATATTTTCCAATCTAAGCATTTAACCGTGAAACAAACAGAGCCAAAGTGTAAAATCTAAAATAAACCCTAATCGATTGACTGTTCTATTGATCGAATACAAAGTAAGATTGGTGATGATGATAGTGTTTACATACATCGTCGAAGAAAAGAGCGTAGCCATCGGCGGTTGAAGGAGCTAAGCGTTCGGCGGAGATATTGAGGCTGAGGGATTGTCTGAGATCGGAAATGGCGAGGAAAAGAACCTCTCCGGAGTCGACTCTGCTGAGTTCGGGGCCATTTGACAACGCTTTCAGTGCTTCCACCACTTGTGAAGGCCAGAACAGTGACGACGAACGGAGCACCAGTGGCAAGTACGGTAGTATCGACTTCAAGTCTTCCCGATCTTCCATTCTCTCTGTATATCCGTCTCTTGATATATATAAACACAAATTACATACAGTTATTTCGACTTCTCCCTCTCTTTCTCTGGGAAAATTATTTTCTCTGATTCTCCCTCTGGTCTCTTACAAGTACGGTGATAGAGGTTACTGTCCCATATATGGGATTCGGATGGGGAGGTCGTTGGTTTTGGAAGAACCACTCTTTTTGGATCCAATGCAAATGCCCGACCCGTTAAAAATGATATTAGAAGATATGGTTCGATCTCAATTACGGTGAAGTGGTGTTTTGTTCGGGAAAAAATCTATAATGTGTATTTAGACTATGTGAATCTCGATCGAACATTTTGTACACGTGCAGTAAATATATGCATATATATATATATATATATATATGATACTATTCGAAGATACAGTGAAACTTGCACTAACATACTTAAATCATGTAAATTAAAATTAAAATTTTATTATCACACTCAAAACATTCAAAAATATTACAAGAGACTCAAACGCATTAATTAAAACACTCAAAATTATTTTCATTATGTAATATTGGTAATATAAACTCACTTGTTAAAAAAATAAAATTATAATTCACGTGAAAGAAATTAAGTATAAACTATAAGAAATTAAAAAATATAATTCTAACAATTCTTAAACAATCTATTTCTATTATTTTGAAATTTCTCAACACCTATCCTTTTTATATTTCTGAGTTCTTGTTCAAATAAATCATTCTCAAGTGAAACTTTTTTGATAGCTGCCACTACAAAACTATTTTTGACTATGTCATTTTTACTGTTGTCTATCTTGATCATAGATTTTTATTTGCAACTTGTCACTTTGTCGTAAAATTCATTCATCTCCTTATCCTACAAAAACAACGAATTTATTGTAGTAATATTGATACATTTCAAATGAATTGTTTTATCCATAAATTTGATGAGTGAGAAAAAAGTATTACCTGACTTTTTAACTGTATTAGCTCATTTAAAAGACAATTTATTAATGATTGAGAATCATCAAATATTATTAGATATGCATTACTTGTTATATCTTTGACTCAAAATTGAATCATAAATCTGCATAAATGAATATACTTCATTGATACATAATAATAAAGAATTACATATTTGTCATATTGTAATTTTTTTTTTTTAAATAGAATGTTTAAAGATATAATAATACATTTGAAAGCATTTAGTGTCTTTTATTTTGCAATTAGTACAACTAAGTCCATCATTTCGTACTTCAACTTTCTTCTTGCATTACTTACATGCATTGTACCATGGCTCGGATGCATTTTTAATCTCTATAATTCTTACTTCAAAAAAGTAATGTGTTTTCTGCAAGTTGAGTGACAAAATATATTTTTTTAACAAAATTTAATTATAATCACGCAATAAAATAAAGAAAAATTAAATGAATATATAAAATAATAATAATAATTTAATACCTTGAATGTCATTGCGGATTTTTCAATTATGTCTTCAAGCAGGTGTTTTTCAGCCTCTTCGAATAATTGATATTTTGAACTTGACGTTTTCTTCAAACTTGTCAAAGCATAATAAATTATTAGAACAATATATTGTTTATATGTACAAATACACAGACACAATCAATGATTAGACCTTATTATGGGTTTCATGAATAAAGAAAGTTATAATTTTTGTTTATTTTCTGTTTGATTTTTTAACTATTGATACTCGATTAGCTTCCACCAATCATATCCTACTAGTCATGACATTATTTAAGTAAAATAAATAATTAAAACTTAATGTAAGTAAGAAGAAATAAATAACCAACCAATATCGTAATGCTTTGACTTTTTCAATTTTCATGTTAATTTGTAATGTAGATCCGATTGTGTTTGAAAACTCAAACCTAAAATATAATATAATTTTTTATTTTATGTTCATTAAGATGTAATAAATAATATAAAGTGAATAATCTCAATATTGTGTAATAAGTTACATTTGAATATGTTGATTGACAAATGTATAAGTGTAATAACATGTCTTTCGATTATTAGTTTCATTATCAAATTTTCTTTATTTTCAACAAGATCGTCCCACAATGTCAAAGTAATCATTCTTGAACTGTTATTTAAAATAATTAGTTCAATAATTTATAATGGTAATTATGAACATTTATGTAGTATTATAATGACGTACCTCATATCCGTTATAATGATGTGTCGCAATTTTGATGTCCATTATTCTTCTTAACTATGTTGAATGCAAGACATGTTTCAATAATGATTCTCAAAGCATCTAGTAATAGTAAAAATTAAACTTATAGATTTATATAGAAGAGAAAGTATATTTAAGCAGAGTAAAGAGTTAAAATAAAACAAATCTATAGTCTTTTTTTTACCATTAGGAATGAAATGTAAGAGAAATAATAAATAGAATTATAAAATTTATAAAAATAAGATTTATAAAATTTTTGTTAGGGATGAATTTGAATCACAATATTTCACTAAATTACAAAATCTAATTCACATCCAGATTTACATCAACTTCCATATATAAGGCTAAAATTTTATACTCCCATAATTAATTTTTTTTTCATTCTTAGTCATATCATTTGATAAAAGTATTCTGTCAAATCTCTTCAGCTTACAATTTTTGCTAGTTCAAATTCGAAAATTAAGTAGGAATACTTGCCCAAAAAATGGGGAAAAAAAATAAGAATTGAAAATAAATAATTCCATTAAAAGAATAGATTTTGCCATTTATTAAGTTCATATTATCCTTATTTATCCACGTCAATCTTTACAAAATAAACTACAAAATAAATTAATAGAGAACCATATAGATATAATATAATGTGTGTGTCTATATATAAAACTTAAATCCCAACTGAACTAATTTTATAATTATAAAATTATTTATTTCTAGCAGTTGCATCAAAAGTCAAAAAAAATAGAGGGCAAAGAGATGCATATTATATATAAACGAAATTTATTATAAAACAAAAGCTTATAGCAGTTGCATTAAAAGTAAAAAAAACAGAGGACAAAGATATACATATTATATATAACTTTATTCTCTTGCCACAATTCAAAAGTCCAAAAACAGAAGGCAAATAGATACATATTATATATAAATTCATTGTCTTGTCACAAATTCAAAAAATAGAGGGCAAAGAGCAGTAACACAAATTTAATTACTTTGAAAATAACAGAAAAAAAATCATTATAAACTTATGTTTACAATTAAAAGAAATAAATCTAAAACCCTCTAACTTTGCATTAGGATTATATATTGATGAACATATAAGGAGATACATAATTTTCGAAGTACAGAGATGATACAACCAACCAATCAAATTGATTCTATTCATCCTAAAAGTTTGAATCAAAACCAAAACCCTTTCACCAATAATTAGTTACAGATCTTTAAATTTGTCCAAGTGAAATTGGTACCACAAAATTATAACTCTAAGCCTATGAAAAATAGTAAAACACAAATAATTATTTCATTTTCAATAATAGGGATGGCACAGGCATGAATCAATTTTCAAAAAGAAACAACAAATAATAGAAATCAAATCACCCATAAGTAACCTTCTAAAAAAAAATAAAAGAAAAGTAGTCATAAACAACGTGTTTGTGCTGGTGGTTGCTTGCTGTTTAGTATATATTACAATTATTCAAAAAGTGACCTCACATATTAAACAGATCGGATTCTTATCGTCTAATCAAATTTGATAATTATTTATGATTAAATGTGTGTCTGATTTATTAATCAGATATTCAATTCGATAACATGACAAATTATAGATGTAATTTTTTGTTAAAAAAATTTGATTTCAAAAGCTAATAGCAAACAATTAGTAGAAAAAAAAATAAAGAAAATAACTCACGTGTAAGCCGAGATGACACCGAATTGAATGGTTGTTGATAAGATCTGAGAGGAAGCTAAGAGTCGCGTTGAGAGCCGTGTTGCTTGGGAAAAGGGTTTTGCATGGGTAATTCTATTTTTGGAGGGTCGTAGCCGAGATAAATAGTGATTTTAGGTGTTTAGCGTTTTGCTTGGGTAATTATATATATTTTTAATTTAAAAATAAAAAAGGAAAGGGAAGAGTCATTATAGGTGTTTAAGGTTTTGCGGGTTATAATTACTTTTTTTAAAATTTAGAAATAAAAAGAAATGATTTTGCTTGGGAAAAAGTTCTGCTTGGGCAATTATATTTTTTTAATTTCAAATATATAAAGGAAAGGGTTTTGCTTTTTAAAATTTAGAAATAAAAAGAAAGGGTGTTGCTTGGGTAATTCTATTTTTTTAATTTCAAAATAAAAAAGGAAAGTGTTTTGCTCAAATAATTATATTTTTTCTAATTTAAAAAAAAAATATAGTGCACTGAAAGTAAAAAACCTCTATTCAATTGAATAGGTGCACCCATTAACGAGTCAGACTGGACCATTGTGTCTAATGATGGTTGAGGTTAATCTGAAGGGCTACCAATTTTCCTATAAATACCATATGCGGCAAATGCAAATTATTCATTCAGTCACATTAACCCATATCAAGAGGGTTCGAACCGCATGGTTAGCCAAGATAAATGAGATTCATTTAAACAATGTTCTCGGAATTAATTTATCCCCTTTTTTTTATTAAAGACCCTCTTAACAAGTCATGACTGCTTAAGTTGAAGAACTAAACTTATCAGGTAAATCTAACATGCTAATAAACAAAAATTCACTAAAGGATTTTTAAAACACAAACTTTTTACTTATGCATGAAAAATTGAAACTGGGTTCACCGCAGTGCTGCTTCCGAACTAATAATGGGACGCATGCTCTCCTTCTGTCACTCTTTCTATATGACATATAATTTGTCATTTTTGCACTTTCATTATATCCCAATCACTCCGACTTTGTGTTATTTAGGTGTTGTTTGATTAATCTGAAAAATAAGTACTCATTCCGTCCCAAAATATATGGTAACAGTTTCTGAAGTACCCATATATTTTGGGACAGAGGTAGTACTAAAATTTCAAGTGTTGAAGTTTTTAAGTGGTAATTAAAAAATAAGTAATTTTTTTACATCTTTTTGAATTTTTTGCATTCAATATTCAATGATAAGTGATGTTTTGTCACTTAAAAAATTTACTCTTTTTTAAGTGGTGTTCACTATTTTCAGTCATATTCAAATTGTGTTATCAATTACACTTAGGAGGGTGTATTTAATTAGATTTTAAAAAATCTAGGTGTATTCAATTCAGACTTTTAAAGAGTTCATACAAATCTGACAGTATTCAATCAAGACTTTTATAGACTTTTAAAAGAGTCCATACAAATCTTGCAGTATTCAATTAGGTTTTTAAAAAAGTCTATAAAAGTCTAGGTGTATTCAAAAAGTTATAGATTTTGAAGGATTTCATTAAGTGGTGGATTTGATGGTGGAAGTTATAAATACTGAAACCCATAACAAATCCAACCTTTCCCCCACATATTTTGGTAATTTTTTTTTCTGCAGAATACGAAAAACCTTTCTCTATTTCAAGGTACAACCATTTTTTCTCTATTGGCTTTTCTCTATCTTCTCAAATTCTCTAATTTTCTATTAAATTATAATTTAAAAAAGTCACAGTACAAACAAAACAATCAATATATCAAAGATCATCAATGTCAAAATTTAGGTCGGTGCATAGTCCAATTAGTACCGCAACACTGAAACCAATAATCGAAATTCAAATGGTGCAGTGGATCTTTTATATATAAACAAATATATCAATTATTAAATATATATATATATATATATACACACACACACACACACACACACACACACACACAAAAATAAAGTTTGTGAGGGTGGTATTACTTTGTCGTTGAAAATAATGGTTCACTAAGGATATGTACTTTCCATACCCACAATCTACACTCTCTTTAATATGAAAACGATTTATTCAAAAGTTATAACGATTTTCAGTTTATTATATATCAATGCATATACACTTTTACGGATTTACTCTTATATAGATACGCATTTAACATGCTACAATGTTTATATACACCTGTACATATTTATACTCATAAGCATACTCATTTAACAAGCCATACATACAATAAAACAAATGTCTATATACCTTCTAAATATACAAAATAAAAAGAAAAATGATTTTTTATAGACAATTTCATATGAAAAATACTTTATGGGCATCAAAAGTAGATATTTAGATTCTGTTTAATTTAATTTTTTAAAAACAGTTTTATGTTTTAGATAAATGAAAACCCAAAAAGTTGTTAAAAAAAATTGGTTTGTTATAAGTTTTATGAAAATTGTTTTCTAAAAATTCAGTTACAAAAACAAATTATTTGTAGACAGCTATCATTTATAATTTTTTGAAAATAATTTTTTCAAACACAAGAGCAACAACGAGATAATGCTAATGAATGGAGAGTTAGTATAGCTTTGAATATGTGAATAAAAACTAAGGATATGAGTAATGAATGTTAAATATTTTTCTTTAAATTTTGTTTTCAAACTTATTATAAACTTGTCATTATGCTTTTGTGAATGTCAGTTGTTTTGCGTTTGTTAAATATCTTTTGCTTTTCATGAAAATTATGGTGTACGTCGTAGTAGTAAAATTTTTTTTATAAAAAAAATAACATGTCTATATATCCTATCTATCTAATACAATGAGGCAAAAATTAAAAAATATGAAAATATTCCATTTACCATGAATATAACTTTTTTGTCATTAATTATTCTTCGCACCGTTATGAAAAGAGATATATGTAACTTTGTATAGATTTTTAATAATTCGATTGAATAATTTCAAATAACAGAAATCATAAATTATAACTTATCTATTTTATATTATACCTACCTCTTGAACCATTGATTCGGCTTAAAAAATGTCTATTAAAATATTTTTTAAAATTTTAATCGAGAAATGTTTCTCTCTTCAAATTAAGAACTAATTGAGTTATCAAACAACAGCATATCTATAACACAAACAATAATACCCTGCCCTACGAGTACCAAGATCTGATTCCCACCAAGGCCAAAAGCAACAAACATTGCTACATTACATAGGTTGGTCATCTCGAACAGGTTAAGCAGTTGGGGGAGTCAAGGTCGTCTGCTTCAAGTTTCTTTAGTTCCAGTTTTCTAATACTACTTTGATTTGTCAACTCTTTTAAGAGTTTAGAACATCATCAAAATCGCCTCCTACCTATTCCTTCGAAGTGGGTATTAACATGGCTGCTTCATTTGGTGCCACCACCACCACCACCACCAATTCCTACTCTTTTCTCGCCCACCGCCGTAATTCCAACCCCGGCATCAGATTCTATCCAACCCTTTCTCATGGGTTTTCTCAGAAAATCACACCAGCACTCGTCTCCTTTCCCTCGACAAATCAGGGTATGTTTTCCCACCTTCTTGTTGATGCGATTTTTCTCTTCTTATTCTTCAATATATATATATATATATATATATATATATATATATATTTGTGTGTATTATTATATTATTGAATTTGTGTTTTTCCCAGAAATGCTACTTGGGTCTCATGTTGAGGTGGCAAGGAAGGATCGTTTCTTGTCATCGGCATTTGTACAAACAGCTGCTGTTCGACATATGACGGGATCTGTTACTGCAACTGAGGGTCTTCGATTTGCTATTGTCAGTATTTTTTCTTCATTCTCTCTTTAATGGTTGGATTGATGCTCTTGGGATTGTCAATGCTTTGGTTTTCCTTGCTGGGTTTGGGACTTTCAGCTATATGTACACATACATTCATGAATATATATATTTGTATGCCTTTTATTGCTACATTGGTGATAGCCTCATTTCCTACTACCAAGGCTTTGGCTCAAGTGGTATCTCTTCCTGCTCTCATATGGGAGGTTGAGGTTTAAGTTCCTGTTGGGATATATTGGGTGGTTTGTGAGTTGGGTCCCTGTAAAAAAATGGGGAAAAAAAAAAAATTCCTTGCTGTTAATGGTTTTGAATTGAGAGAAAATTTTGTATGTTCAGTATTTTTCATTTCGTTGTTACTTATTGTCTGTGTTTGTTTGCTTTTGAGAATTTTACACCTTAGCTACTAACGGGGTTTGTGACTTGTTTTAATGGTTGCAATTTTGTTACCCTATGAATAACATTTCATTCACCTTCTAATACTTCTTTGATGTTTTTTCAATGTGCAATTTGTTGGACATGGACTGCCTTTTATGATAAAGGTTGTGGCACGGTTTAATGAGATTGTGACGAAGCTGCTGTTGGAGGGAGCCGTGGAAACTTTCAAGAAATATTCAGTTAAAGAAGAAGATATTGATGTATGTAGCCATCTATAGTCATTTTCTCAAGTGTTAGCACCTATAAATTGGTTTCCTTTGGGTCTGCGTGCCATTGTCATTTGATTTATGCATATGGAGTTTATATATTTCTTGCTTGTCAAATAGCACCACTCCAAAATGCTGGGAGATGTTCAAGCCATGAAGCCACTTCTCTATTTCATACAAAAGCAACATAAAATTCTAATTTGGAGAGCTGCAAGGATGGATGGCTTGAAATGTCTAATTACCTTCATATCTGATGTTCATGATATGCATGACTGGGACATATAATCCAATTCTGTTTGCTAAAGCTTGGGCTTTATTGAAATTTATTGAGTGGTTTGAGAACTACAACTCTTACACCAGGCAAATGCATGCATTCTTCTAAATCCAGAAAAACAACTTTTTCACTCATTCTTCTTCTCCCCAAGTTTGGATTGCCAAAAGTGTGAATGTTTTTTGGGTTTAACAGCAGCCATTTTGTGCAAAATAGTATATAAAAACAAGTTATTATCCATTCCACCCCTCTCAACAACTGACTTAGGTACGACTGAAACTGGGTGATGACTTTAATTCGTCTTTTCCCCCTACTTCCTCATTTTCTTCTCCTTTTGATCTGTTAATTTTATTTTTTTTCCTTCTTGTTGTTCTTCTCTAAATGTGTCTTTACTTGTCTAATTGCCTTAGTGCACTAGCCTGTACTTCGTAATCTGGTGATGCCTGCAACTTTATACTGTGTTCTATATTGTACTGCCAGTATGGCCTTATTAAATTAGTTCACTTTCTTATCGTATGTGTATTTTGGATTTCCCTTCCCAAACTTGGGTTTATCTTTTTAGAAGACAAAGTTATGTCTAATGTATCTTAACTGATTTGGGCTAGGCCATTGGATGTGAATATTTCATCTATCAATTAATATTATTTGTCTTATTCAAATTTTAGTTGTTCTTTCAAGTGTGATCACCAAAATTATCCTTACTACTTTTCCTTTCATATGGGTTGGTCATGCCTGTCCATGTGTCTGATAATCAAAGAATCACCTTTTAGATTATTCATAGCTCCAATTTTTATATTACTTGGTCAAGGAAACCTCAACAGTTTAGTTAAATAGCACCTAGAAGAAGTGAACGGCAAATGCATGCATTGCATAAGTTACAATCTTTTTGGGTCGTCATCATGTTAAACCATGTCTCGCTTATTGTTTGTTGGAATCAATTAGGCAATAATGTAGATAAATGTAACACTAAGTTTATGGTGTTTTCATCCTTCCCTATGTAACATGAACTCAGGAACAAGTATTGGGTGCGGGTGTGTATGTTTTCATCCTTCCCTATGTTACATGAACTCGGGAATAGGTATTGGGTGTGGGTGTGGGTGTGTGTCAGACCCACCTAAATCTCAAAACTTAGGACATGGGGACTTTTGCTTGAGATGTGGCCAAAACTTGGATACAGGTACGTGGACACTTCCTGCACATTTAAATACACATGTTATATAATAGTATATTGTATGATGTTATTATTATTTAAAATATACTTAATTATCATTTAAATTAAATGGAATGTGGTCAAAAAGGGGATTCCATCTATATCAAAAGTAGGAAGCTCTTCTTTGCTGTTAAATTTGAGTGTTTCTTCTTCCATCATCTCATGTAAGAGGATTTGGGTGTCCGATTTAGATACATGTGCTAGACACATGTACTAATGTCGTATCTCATCAACGCGGGTACGTCGAGGAGGATGGGTGTATCCATGTAACGCAGATCCTTCGTTCTTTTGTATGAATAATTTTTTACATGGCATGATTCTTCTCTTCATCCATCAGGTCGTGTGGGTTCCTGGTAGTTTTGAAATTGGTGTGGTTGCGGAAAGGCTTGGGAAGTCACGAAAATATCAAGCGATTTTGTGTATCGGAGCTGTGGTATGATTTCTTTCTGCAATACTATAATCTGGCATTACTGCAAAATTTTATCTGATCATATGCTTATTTTTTCTTGCCCATTTTCTTTTGTTGCTTAACATGCAGTTTGATGAATTTTTTCTTTTCTTACATGAATCACTTACATACTCATTGGATTTACATGTGTAATGGATCAGACTTTGGCCCTCAAGAATATCAGATCAAATCACATGAGGTGACCTTTGTCGCTAAAGAACATCTATGCATTCTAAGGATTATATTCTCAGTCTCAATTGGTCTCCTAATACATGTTCTCCAATACGCACCAAAGAACCATGTTTTATGCATGTAGTGTACATTAACTATCACTTCCATAGAGAGAGTTTTCCTTTTTACTTTTCTTCTTCATAATTGTCTTCAAAAGGGAGTTTTCTTGTCGAGGTCGCACTTATAAGATGTGAAATCTTGGCAGACTTTTGCATGTTAGAAGTACTTAGCATTTTGGGCAATTTGTCCCCCACTCACTGAGGCACTAAATTGAGTGCACACTGAATAGAAATAAAGTTAATGCTGTAACCCATAGTTTTACCACTTAAATACATTAAATACATTTTTCCTTTTTTTAATGCAATTCTTTATTATATATATTCTTATATTTCTCCTCTTCTTCTTTTATCTCACTTACACTAGTACATGAATAGCGTAATTTTTTCCCAGGATTTCAGCAGAATATATATATATATATATATATATATATATATTTATATATTTCTGTTACCATAATACTTTTTTTGGGTATAAAAAAGGTTCTTGTGTGGCTGGCTTGTGTCAGTATCATATGAGTCACGTGTTCAGAACTAAAATTATTGCTGTAATTCTGGACAACTCAGGGTGTGGTAACACACTTTTGACATTTAGGATAAGTCCAAGGATGCTAGACATGCCTATTTCTACCTACATGTCTGAAATAGACATGGTTGCTTTGTACAAGTATCATGCTATTTAGGAAATGGATTAGCACAGAATATGTTATTATATATTCTTTAAATGATCTTAACGGTGGAGGAACCTAGTCACTTTGGCCGTACGTGATCTGATTACATTCCTACTTCCTACCCATGTAACCTCTTGAGTTATCCTTCTAGAGGAATGAATATCTTTTCTTTGTCTTTCTGCAGACAGAAGGGACTGATATGGGAAACCTTTTTGATACCATAACAAAGTGTTCCTATGTGCATGTTTCTTTGATCCTATTTTACTCTCCTAAAAGTACCAATTATAAACTCAACTCAACAAAACCTTTTTCCGACTACTTAGAGTTGGCTACATGAATCCTATTTTTCCATTTTGCTCTATCTAAGGTCGTAGTCTCTGTCCAACCACATGTTACCATAGCTTTCCTTACTAACTTTAATCATGTTAATTTTGGCTTTTGAATCACATGCTACCATATCTTTCCTTACTAACTTTAACCATGCTAATTTTGGCTTCCCCTTCCTCTAGCATTATTCTCAATGAGTACCATGTCACTTTTTTAACTAGTATATTTAGTGGTCTTCTTTGTACATGTCCAAACCATTTTAATCAATTTCCTCACATTTCATCTTAAATAGGTGCTACTTCTACGATTCCAGGAAAGTATCTTATTCTTCTTTTTATTTTTTTTCCCGGTAGAGAAAGTGTCAATTTCAAGTTCTATTATTTTTCTTGTCTCATCGTACATCCATGCCAACATTTATATTTTCGCCACACCCACTTTACGCATATGTTGTTTCCTAGATGCCCATCATTCCATCCTACGAAGAATGAGTGGCCTAATAGCTCTTTTATAGAACTTCCCTTTTTAATCTTAGAAGGATACGCCGATCACACAATATATTAGACGCACTCCTCCATTTAATTTGTCTTGCCTTGATTTTGTGATTTAACATCATCTTGAATTTCTCCTTGATTCATGACAATTTATTTATTGCCTTCAAATTCAAGGGGCCTTGTATTCTTGTTTTGAATCATTATGGAATGCCCTTCCTCTCCCTTCAGTCTATTACTTTATTCTTGTTACTTAAAAAAGAAAAAAGAAAAAAAAACACAATTCATATAAACATCCATGGCTTGGCACTTCAAATGTTGCCCATGTCTACTTGACTACTGGCAAAGGCTTGTTGACTTATGTATTTTATTCTGAAGCAGGATGCCTTAAGTTTTTCTACCGTCCTGCTGTGGTGGTCAGTATATGCTGCTTGTTTTTGGTGCCCTAATCAATTTATGATTCTTTTCTGTCAGTAGATTAGAGGTGATACTTCTCACTATGATGCTGTTGCTAATTCGGCGGCATCTGGAGTACTCTCAGCGGGTCTAAGTTCAGGTTAGTTTATGTATCATCTATTTGTGTTTCTTGTGATCTGATTTTCATCCTTTTTGATGACAATGGAAATAATTCAAATAAAATTCAGTGATTGCATCTTCTGCCACAATCAGCATTAGATTAACTATGAGTACATTCTACTTGCTATTTATTAGTTTAGCTTTTAAATTAGATTGCACAGATATTTGGTCAAACCCATCAAGTGACTCAAAAGTGTATGTATCACAGCTGTTTTTACTATATAAATATTCTCCAAATCTCGGTTATTATTTTTGATTCACCGGGATAACCATTTTGTCTTTGTTCTGAGAATGAAAGTCTATTTAAAATCTAAATGAAATTCATTCATCCTTAATGATACAAAGGCAGGTGTGTTACTAATGAATTTAGGGTAAACAACACATCCCATGCTTTAAGAACCAGCATTTTGCTTTATATGGCACTGAATTTGATTGTTTATCTTACATCTTAAATGTGTGTTGTGCGATGGAACTTGAATACAATATCTGAAATGTAAAACTTTGTTAGATTTTATGATGAACATTTTTTTTTCCTCTATATGTGTTGGATTGGATGTAGAGTACACTAGTCACTGCAAAGGATCAAGTTGCCTTGTTCTTCATTAGGCCAAGAAATCAACCACTCTTAGAGGGGACTTGATGCTTAAGAGTTTCTACCGACGTATTTATTCTGACTGACATCAGTTATGTAAACATACAACAAGTTTGATTTACAATGTCTTAATTATTTCGGTTGACCAACACATCCTGTGAAGCCATTCCAGATTGTTAGATGGAAAAACATATTTCACTATGTTGAGGTGAAGGAATAAGAAACCAATGCTTCCTTATTCATGACATAAACAAGAATAGAAAAAAAAATGCATGGATCCCTGTCAAGTGCTAATAACAACTTATTCTTACATCTAAAATTTGCAAAAGTTCAATCTAGTGTGATATAATCAAGAACAACATTGTTAACCATTAAACTAACCTGTTGTATAACACTTCCTTTTTATGTACAGGAAATGGTCTTCTATATTGCTAATTTAAACAGAAAAATAAAGTGGACCTCAACTGGAGCTCCAATCCTTGCCACCTCTCCCTGCCCCCCTTATGCTCCTCCCTCCCCCATAAAAAAGAAGAAAAATAAAAGAAAAGAAAAACCCACCCAATTGAAGACGGAGGCAACTTGATCTTATCAATGGGAGCATGGAACTAAAGGAACATGGTTTTATTGAATCTTAACTCTTTCTCAACCACCCATTTGGAACAGGTAATAAATAGACAGATAGTTTTGCCCAATAGCTGTCTAAGCAACTACATAACAGTTTATGTAGTTCTGCTCATTTTTTGTTGAAGAAGATAGTTGAATGCTTGTGACTACACTGCTATTTGATTGGTGCTATTCATCTCAAAATAACTTTGTAACACAATTTTATTTTTTAATGATATACAATGGTCAATTTATGTTAGCAAATGGGGAGTCCAAGAATTTAGCGTGTAAGAAGTGCTTGTACATTGTGCCAGTACTATAAATTAAGGGGAGTAATTAATTCTGCGTGAGCATTGATTAGATTATGTCTCCTGTTCCTTCTACTTTCTACTTTCCGTTCTCGCTTTTACTTCCAGGTGTTTATCCATCCTCTTTATACTAACTGTGGAGTGTTAGCAGCTAGGCCCACTGCCCTTTCAATTTTTTTAAATGATGGGGAAGAAAGTAATTTTTAATTTTATTTTTCAAGCTGTTGGAATTTTGAGGTGGGAACATTCCCTAATAGATTATTTCTAGTAAAATAATGATTTGTGTCGTCAATCATAAAAATGAGCTACATTAGCTTCCTTAACGCCCACTCTTCTTTTTTTGGTCATCATCATCCAATGTAAAGCAGGTAAGGGCATATATACACTCAACCTGGTCAATGAGGCTCACACCTTCTTGTGATATTTAGAACTATTTGAGATATCCTAAAAGAACATTGGATTTTCAAACTTCATTGAAGGAAACACTATTTTGAGGTTTTTGTCAACATGTTCTCAGTGCCAGTTAGGGCTAGTAGGCTAATTCTTTTACATTTTCTGGCAACAAGATAGGTTGCTCGTTCCAGACTTTACAAGATAGTCCTTCTTTAACTCTGTATTGCATGTATTTACAGGTGCAATTACAATAAATGTTTAAGGATTATGTACTGTTCTCCATTTATATTGTTCACTTTTGGTGGTCAGTTGCCTCAATTTGAAGGAACAATATATTCTATCACTGGCTCTGTTCTGGCTGCCAATTTAGCCTTCATCTTGGATTTTTTGTTTTTGACCTTCATTTTGGATTTCCTCAGCTTTTTGTTCGTCTTTATAACTGGCCTATTTGTAGCCAACTGTTGATTTCCTTAACTTCAGGTCAATCCATGACTATGATGGGAACTTTGATCCGCCAACCCTCAATATGCTATTATAACTCCTGAATAGATTCTTACACTTGTTTTTCCCTTAATAGTATAAAGAAAAAGGAAATCCATTTACTCCTATGCATTGAGACTTCAGAGTAACAAACTTCTGCTATGATCAACTCTCATGAACTGCCTCAAAAATAATATTTTAAACATAAACTAGTATTATTTGACAATTGCTGTTTAGGGGCTGTTCATATGGTTGTGAGGAAAAACTATCCTTTTTCTATATCACCGTATACATTCTTGTATGCATGCAAGCGTGTTGTTGTGGGTGTGTGCCTGTGCATGTGCCCATGTGATGAGAATGTGAGTGGGGGGAGGGGACCCCGGTTGCTTGTGTGTGCATTATGTGTGATTATTTGCTTAGCTGAAATATGGTTATTGTATAATATCCAAATGAAAATCTGGCTGAATTATGATTATCATACTATCTTGCAATTGGGAAAAAAAATGGCAATTGTCACACTATTATTCAATTGAAAAAATTCGGCAAACTTGTTAGCTCTTTGAGTGTAATTTATTGGCTGGAGGGAGACACATCGATTGTTTTTTGGCAGAAGTATCTCACAAGTTAGATGCTCACGTCAATTCAGTATATAGGCAAAACCACGATGTCCATAAATAAAATCAACGTTGTTGTTCAATATTACATTTGCAACTTGTTGATTACTAATGACATCGTTGCCAATATTTCTCTTTTCTATAGATTGCAGTACCTTTATTAACTTCAGAATTGGTTCGTTGGTCCAAATTGAACTTTTTTTCCTTAATGATATTGCAGGAGTTCCTTGCATATTTGGTGTTTTGACCTGCGATAACATGGAGCAGGTAAATTAATGATATAATTATTTTACTTTGTAGACTGCTTATTCATGTTATATTATTCTACTTAAAATTTGGTGAGTTTTTTAAAATTATTAATTATTGGTTACAATCTTTTATTCTCAAGATATCCTATTATTCTTCTTTTCTGCAGTAAAGGAATGCCTCATAAAAAAACACTGTATAGTTATTTTCATATTAGATGGCTATGATTTTTTGATGTTTTCTTCATGATAAATTCCAGGCCTTCAATCGAGCTGGCGGTAAATCTGGGAATAAGGGCGCTGAAGCAGCTCTGACAGCTGTAAGTTCTCTCTCTCTCTCTCTATATATATATATATTTATATATAATATATATATATATATCTGTGTGTGTGTATTTGATAAGTAACTTGACTCTAGATATATTTATCTCAAGACTGAACTCTTCATTGAATAGAAAGATTACATAAATGGTCATAGACCAATGGATTTTTTGTACTGCTACTAAGACTCGGTTTGCAGAATAGGAACTTTTGATACTTGTGACCACTGGTAGCATTCTAGATCTAGTATGGAGTGCATGTAGTGATCCAAAGCATGCTCCATATGGAATTCCTAAATTGCCCCTTGTTTGGATGCTCTGCATAAAAAAAGGTTCACTGTAATATTCTTAAGAATTTCCTATTGAATTGTGGAAAGCATCATTTTTCTCTAAGATAAAATGTATTGATGTTTATTGAGTTTCTGTGGTGCATGGGAGACAAGATATCCACTGGGCTAGTCAGTAATGGAAGCATCAATCTGGAATTTCTTGGTTGTATAGTGTATTTGTACGTAACTTTCTCAAGTTCTAAAACAGTGGATGGCTCATATGGTGTATTTATCTATTTAAAGTAGTGTATGAACATATTCAATAACTCTAGTTACTTTTTCCCAGCTGACAGTTATCTTGTGATGTTTTTGGCTCTCGACCTAGGTGAATTTTGGGGTTGCCTTCCCAAATGGATTGATTAATTATATTTGTAGTTAGCATTTTTTGTTGCTGAGTAATGATTAGTAGGTGTTGACATGTCCTTACAGCTCATAACTGCCTTTTTCTTTCTTTTTTTATTCTTTTATTTTTCCCCTTTTCTTTCTTTCTGGAAGTTGCCATGCTACCTGTGTCCTTGATGTTGTTTTATGGATCAACTTTGGTTAAATGGTAGTTTTAATACTTATGTTTGCTTATTTATTTGTGATATAAGGGTTTGAGATTCACCGTCTAATAAGCCATATCTATGGTCTTTTGTGGTTCTTATCTGACTGGCAATTGTGAACCTGATTCTGTAAACTCCTGGGTGTTTTTTACTTTCTTTTTATGGACAAAAGACGTTGATTAATTACGTCAAAGTCTTGAACCTCGTAACAGATTAAAAGTTCCTATAACCATGTGTAGATAATAGAAAATTATAGAAAAGCTAGATATCATTAGTTAACTTTTTGCTTGAATGGATGATTCAATTTTTCATGGTTATTTTGGCTCTTTTATTGCAGATTGAGATGGCATCTTTGTTTGAGCACCATCTGAAGTTGTAATAATGTTTGATCAAGTACAATTTAGTCCTTTTCTGCTGTTGCAATTTTCTTCTCTAAACTGCTGTGGTATCTTTATGGTAAGAGTTTCAAGGAATTGCAAAACGGTGAGGGCATTCAAAACTATTACCAGCTACTCGTTGATTAATTGCAAGCTCGGACATCTCCCCCCTGCTGGAACTAGTCAAAAATTGGAAGAGATAATGTTTAATGTATGTTGTACAATCTGTTCTTGTGTGGCACATTTTGTTTCATATATTTGTCTTCACATTTCAAAATGGTGCAGTGTGCGTGCAACAGATGTCAATTGTAGGTGGTGATAACAGAGGTGGCGTTGCTACTGTTCAGGAACAAAATAAATTAATAAACATTGGTGGCATTGCTACTGTTCAGGAACAAAATAAATAAATAAACATTGGTGGCATTGCTTTTGGTCGAATAAAGTAGTGGCTTGGTAGTGGTGATATCTGCTGGTGCAGTGTTCATAACTGGAAATTTAATGAAATATACAACCGGAAATCTGAGCAAAGTATCATGAATAGCACTTGTTTAAAATTATTTTTCGATAAATAGTTTGGCGCAAAAGGGTATGGGCAAGAGAATATTTTGTTGCTGAGAATTGAACGGAATGCAGTGATGATGAGGTCTCAGCAATACGCCAATACCTAGACGAGTGTCAAAGTGATTGCACTTTGCATTGCATCCTATGCCTTGTACACAAGTGGTTGCAGCAAGCCTGTGGTGGCTTGACAAAGCTTGGGGATGTTTATTCTGTTTCTCTGTGGGCATTTGTGTGTACCTTATTGAAGAGTACCTACTTCTTTTGTCTTTGATATGGCATGGGATTTTATTGTTGTCAAGATTGTTTTTGGTGAAAGAGCCTCATGGCATTGAAGCTGTTTTGGGATTACCCTGGTCCCTACCATCTGTTGTATTTCTTCTCCTCCTCAGCCTTTTCTGCAATTGACAGGCCTTGAGTTTTCATTTTCTACTGGAACTGTGCATGCACTGAAACTTGATAGGAACTTGGTGTGAGAAAGGTTGAAACAAGAACAGGGTCTAAATGTTGGTTGATTTTACAGTGTCTATTGTGTAGGACATGCAAATCAGAAAATGTAGGACATGATTGGATCTAATTTAAAGGAAGGAATAAGGTAGACTTCAAAAGCTAGAACTGAGCACTCAATTAGCTTGGTGAAACAGGAGTGCAATACTTAATTTACTTGGTCATAACAGAGGACATGAATGAGATTTGAATGATTTTGGTTCCTTGAAATGGGGCAGTCTGGGCTTGGCTAGGTCAGACAAAATTCTACGACCTTGGCAATAAACACACTCACACATAGGGATGGCAATTTGCCCGGCCCCGTTGGGTACCCGCCCTGCCCCGTTTAAAAGTCGTTTACGAAACTGTTTAAGGAAACGGGGCGGGGATGGAGTTAGGAAAAATAACCCGTGCAGGTTTGGGGCGGAGCGGGGTAAGACCCTACCCTGACGGGTACCAGCCCCTCCTCGTCCCGCCCCGTTTAAGTATATATATATATATACACACACACACACACACTTATATATATAATATATAAAGGAAATATTCTACGTCACAATACTTGAAATTTATATATACTTTTGAATTTGTGAACTATTCTAGTTTAAATTTTACAATTTTAATTCCATTTTCACAGTACTTGGAATTTGCACCACTTTTCCTTTGATTTTCACTATATTATGAATTATTATGGACAAGTAAGAGATTAAGAATTAAGAACACAGTGGTATTGCAATGTTTGAAATTATTTGGTGTATATGTATTTAAGTATCTGATTTATTATTATAAAAAATTTTACATTAAAAAAAAAAGTATGAACAGGGCGGGGCGGAGAAAATTAAACGGTTTTCGTTGCCATTTCTATTCACACACCCACGCTGCCCCTATGGGACTTGAACCTCTAACCTTTTACTTTGAAAGACGAGAAAGTACCAGTAATATTTTACTTTAAAAGGCAAAAAAGTACCAATTGACCATAATCTCTCGTGCTTTACAAAGGTTAGATCCAAATCCAATAATAACTTAATTACATGACTTCAAAGTCACCATTTGGATTTGATTCAACAGTGCCTTAACTGTTGGGAATATCAGATCAGAATTAAACTACATATATTGTATGTTCTCTTTTTATAAACAGACTTCTTTGTAACGCTATTTAGAAAAGCTTGAGTCTTGGCAAAAACTATATGTTTTCAAAATCTATTTTCATACAGATAAATAAAACTGCATGTGGCCCATGTGGGTATAGAATAAGCGAAGGCTTGTGAATGACCAATAAGTATAGATAGTCCTTGGCAAAAGGGTATTATTCCTTAAACTATGCTTGCTTTATTATTAACATGTTACACAAGCAAGGACAGAATAGCAGCACTGGGCTTAAAAAGCTAAGACAATGCCTACCTTCAAAACTACTTCATTCTCAAATGCCAACCCAAGTTCAACCCTCAACCCTATTAAGATTCATTTATACATTTGAAGACCAAACTGCCCCTGTTCCCTCTGGTAATGTATCTTCTCTGAAAAACACAAGGAAAGAAGAAAAAATGTATGGAAACTCTCATTTTCCAACCATGCACTTGCTCAGAAAAATGCAGGAATAGTCAAAATGATTAAATTAATGGTTATTATTATGTTGCAAAAGTTTACAACAATACTGGAACATTTGTAAATTGAACAAGCCATCTGTTGTATGGCCTTGATTTCCGGATGATGATGCACTTTAATTTCTGGGTAACAGAGAGAACAAGAAAGGGAAAATGACTGATAAGTCCTATAGAATTTTCAAAAAGACAAAGAAGTCCTACTTTTAAACACTAAAGATAAATAAGTCTTTCTTTTAAAAAATATTTCCAATTAAGTTCAAATTTTATAAATAATTAACTTTTTTTTCCAGTATTGCCATTTATTTCTCAATTTTCATTAGTGCCTTTTTTTCCACACTAAAATACAAATTTTCTCTCTACTATCTATTTAAAAAAATATTAATTGTTACCAAAATTAATAATCCTAAAATATTTAAAAAATTATATCAAATTCACTTTCCGTAAATACTCACAACATGTTAAAATACAATGAAATACTTTTCATTCATTACATTTATGAATAATAAATGATTTTTATATTGTTTTCGAATTTTATATTTAATATTGCTTAAAAAAACTCAATAATAAAAAATAAATCTCTATGAATTTAAGACAATGTTATCTAAAAATATTATCAAATTATCTTAATAAATCGAATATAATGTGAATTTGAAATAAAACTTTTTTCTTAAATTATTTATTTTCAATAAAGTTTTTAGCAAAATAGTTTGGAGAAAATTAGTTAGGCAACATACGTGATATATGAAAAGGGTAAAAGAGAAATTGTGCTAGTTATAAATTTTGTCGGAATTTTTTATGAAAAGTAAGACTTCATTGTCTGATGAACTTTTTTTTTAAGACTTATTTGTCTTTGTGAAAATTTTATAGGACTTATTTGTTTTTAGAGTTTAGGATTTCTTTATTTTTATGAAAATTTTATAGAACTTATTTTATCTTCAGAGTTTAAAAGCAGGACTTATTAGTAATTTTTCCAACAAAAAAAAAAATGCATCTGAAACAAAAGAAAAAGGTTAGAAGAAACTTAGAATCAAAGCTAAACACAAGTAACACAAAAGAAGATATCGAGACACATAATATATATGTGTATGTGTATTAGCTCAACTTTACACGACAAATCTATGTCTTATATGCAAAGCATGATGGATGAGTGTAGACAAGTAGCATAGCAATTGGTAAATAGGATGATTCTACACACCATAACTATGGAAGGAAGGTCCCCTCTGTAGTATCCATGAGGAAGAAGAAAGCTAAATATTCTCTTCTTAATCACTCTCTTAAATACCTACCTACACCACTAAACATGGAGTGAATTGAATCAAATGTCATTAGAAGATCTAAAAATATAACAAAGAGAAACTATATCTCATTATCTTTCTCTCTCTTGTCATGGTGATATTTCAGCTTTCTCTTCCTACTTCTGTGCATCTCAGAGCAAAGCTCCCCATTCCTGGATTGTTTCCTAATTGTCAGAAACCTCCATTGAAGCTTCCTTCTACTGGTCCCTCAAGCTTGTTCATAACCAATTCACAGCAACCCGAATGTCCCAATTCGCTGTTCCCTCCAGTGAATCAGGTCTTGCTCTTTTTCCTTTCCAACGATTTTTCGTAAGGGGGGTTCTTTTATCTATGCATAATCATATAAGTTTCTTGAGGCCAATGCTTTGAACAGTGGCATACAATTGCATAAGTTTGTATACTGCTTTATTTCTTTTGCTTGGCAATGGTTCTACATTCTTTGAACTTTTTGGGGGTTGTTTAATCAAATACATAATTGTGCAAGTTCAAGAGTTCATTGCTTGGAACAATAGAGCATATAATTGTATAAGTTTGCATACTGTTTTATTTCTTTTGCTAGGCAATGGTTCTACATTCCTTGAACTATTTTTGGGGTTCTTTTATTAGTACATAATTGTGCAAGTTCAAGAGGCCAATGCTTGGAACAATGCCATATAGTTGTATAAGTTTGCAAATTGTTTTATTTCTTTTGCTAGGCATTGGTTCTACATTCCTTGAACTTTTTTTTTTTTTTTTTCAAATATTAGGTATTTGATATTTCTGAACTGTATTTAAGAATTTATTCATGTCAGAGTGTTGCTGCAATAGTGTTCGGAGATGGATCAGGGTCGCGCCTCTATCCATTGACAAAGAGAAGATCAGAAGGGGCTATTCCTTTAGCTGCAAATTACAGACTCATTGATACAGTTGTGAGCAACTGCATTAACAGTAACATAACCAAGATATATGCTCTCACACAAGTTAATTCCACTTCACTCAATGCCCACCTTTCCAGAGCTTATGCTAGTGCAGGTCTTGGGAAAGAGGGGTTTGTTGAAGTACTTGCAGCATATCAGAGTCCTGAAGACAAAGGCTGGTTTCAGGTCAAACAATATTAGTTTCCTAATCTCTCTCTGTGTGTGTATGTGAATTTACCAGTTATTTCTGGTTTAGTTGTAATTCTTCTGGAATACATATTATAACTTTTGGCTTTACCTCTCTATGTTCTTCACTTTGTAAGGGAACTGCTGATGCTATAAGAAGATGTTTGTGGGTTCTAGAAGAGCATCCGGTGCTCGAGTTTCTTGTACTTCCAGGCCATCATCTATACAAAATGGACTACCAGAAACTTGTAGAGGCCCACCGGAAAAACAAGGCCGATGTAACTGTTGCAGTGTTGAGTAGTATGAGAGATCAGGATCCGACTTTTGGTGTTTTCAAAGTAAATTTAGAGAGTAGAGTTACTGAATTCAGGGAGAAAGCAGAAAAGGAGGCAGTAAAGGCTATGTCAGTAAGTTTCTATCATCAGCTTCTTGTTTAAGCTATATTTCCACTTTATACAAGCAATAAGTGTTGAATTAATTTCTAAAGAAGCTTTAATCTGTAAATTCAGGTAGAATGCTGTAGAAAATCCAATGGTGTTGCTGATAATGATTTTCCCAGTATGGGGATCTATGTCATTAACAGAGAGGCCATGATAAAGCTTCTTAGAGAATATTTTCCCAAAGCAAATGACTTGAGAAGTGAAGTAATACCAGGTGCATTATCCTTAGGAATGAAGGTCAGTCTTTTTTTCAACTAATATTCATATATGTATATGTATATGTATATATGTTGATACTCTTTCTGGTTTTTGTTCTCAATTTCTAAGAAATTTTCAATTTTGTGCAAGAATCAGGTTCATGCTTACACATTTGATGGATATTGGGATGACATGAGAAGCATTGAAGCATTCTACAAAGCAAATATGGAAATCACCAAGAAAACAAACATGAGATACAAGTCAGTAATATTTTAAGTACCTGGAAGCTGATGGAATAAAGTCTGTAACTAACACAAACTTCATCTTTTGGTAACAGCTTCTACGACAGAGATTCTCCGGTGTACACTTTGCCTCGATTTCTGCCTCCAACTCTAATAACTGATGCCATAATAACAGATAGTGTCATTGGAGATGGTTGCATTCTTAGTGTAAGAAACTGACTTTTTTGGGGTTTAAAGTAAAAGGAGAAAGTTTCTGTTTTGAATTTCTTGGTAGGATAGCTTTTCATTAGTTACCTAAATAGCAGAGGTGCAAGATCAAAGGTACAGTAGTTGGTCTGAGGACAAGGGTTGGAAATGGGGCCATAATTGAGGATTCAGTAATCATGGGCTCTGATATCTATCAGGTAAGAGCCATATAAACTGCATCACTTCTATATATATATATATCTATATATATTTGCTGTCATTTTTTGCAAATGCTATATAAATCTACATCCCACCAGTTATCTCATTGCTCATGCAAATTGTGTGCAATAGGCAGAAGATGTGCAGAGTAATGGTGTTAAAGGCAAAGGCATGGACATTCCAATTGGAATTGGGGAAGGTTCACATATAAGGAAAGCTATAGTAGATAAGAATGCAAGAATTGGAAAAAATGTTATGGTAATAGCACATAGAATTACTCTATGAAATCCATGAGCATTTTGATTTTCAAAATGCAGATATTGACTTTTTAGCTTTCAAAAATCACAGTTCTTGTGTGAAAACACTTGAAATGAAACTATATAACATATATAATTTTATATATGTGCATATATATACATATATATGCATTACAAATTTATTAAAAGGTTTTGTTCTGCTAATAGTTGAAATATATGCACTTTGATATTTTGTAGATCATAAATAAAGACAATGTTCAAGAAGGGAACAAGGAAGCTTATGGCTACATCATCATTGCAGGGGTAGTTGTAATTCTGAGGAGTGCAGTGATACCAGATGGCAGCATCCTTTAAGACTTGGACTCAAATCATTTCTCTACAATTCACAGAGTTTCAGTTTCAGGGACTCAAATATATACTTTTTTTTTTTTACCTTTCTCATTTTCAGAGAAAATTTACATGAAAATACAATAAAAACAAATTCTTTCTTTCTTTTCATATTCCCCAAACTCTATTCTTAGTTTGAAGAAGTCAAAGGAAGAAATAAAGATTTAGAACTTTTTCATTATTACTTGACTAGGTCATAGTACTGAGTTTCATTTTTTTCTTCTATACTTTCTTCTCAACCAAGCAAAGTACAGAGACCAGAAAAGCAATGGAAAAGAGAAAAAATGTGGTCAAAATAAAGCTTTCATGGTCACTAGCATTGCACAACAAATCATATGGGAATTTCAAACCCAATATTAACTTAAAGAAACAAATGGTCATTGTGAGAATTGCAAAGAGAGATAATACGAGAAAGTGGGTAGGGTTTCTATTAGTAAAAATAATAAAAGAATACACATAAAGGGGTTTATATAGTCAAATAAGAAAGTGTGAAAAGACTATTCTACCATCACAGTTAAAAGTAGAATGAAAATGGTATCAGAGCAGGTGTATTATAAGGATGAATCAGGTTCGTATCTCGTGCCCTGCGTGGAGAGGGAGAGTCAAGTGTCTCCAACCCTAGCGCTGTGGGGAGTGTTAGCATAGTTTCACATCGTTTGGGTACCTTTGGGATATGCAATGAATATGTACATGGGCACAAGAATGAATTCTACCCATGAGCTTATCAATCATAATATAATTAAAAAGGGTTCAATTTGATTTAGAACCAATCGAATTTTATTATTGGTCAAGGAAATATCTTGAGAAAGTGGACATTTTAAGAGAATTCTTCTGGACTAAAATTGATGCATGTCATTAGAATCTACTCAAGAAGATTTGATAAAATTTTTTATATTTTGCTTGTTTATTTAATACTAACTTACTTTCTTTTTGCATATGGCCTTCAAGTAATTTAGATTAAGGACAAAAATATATTTTTGTAACACAATTGAAAAGAAATGTTGGAGTTGACTTTACTATACAAGCAACAAGTATGAAACAAAACAATTTCGTGAAAATCAAACATAATTCACACGCGAAGACGTGCAGCTGTGCGAGAGCCATGTCTAATGATTTGCAAATTTGATTGAGAGCTCTGTCCAAAAAAATATGCAGTCATGATGGCCTAGCTAGCACCAGCTGTCACTTCTATTCGACTGAAACCTCAATCAAATCTCTTTGTTTAATTTTCACACAATAAATAATACGTCATCGTTTAGTTCGTTTTCCCACTAAACAGTAAACACTACTGAAGGTTTCAAGTTCGCATGTGTTTCTTCTTAGCTTATCCAGAGTAGTAACACAGAATCGCGACACGCACACACAAATACATATATTGATACAAAAAGCAACGACCTTTAAACGGAGACCAAGAGCTTTTGGGAAGACAGGGTCTCTGGGTCTGGTTGGTCACTGGTGAGTACTCAAATTCTCTCTCCTCCCTTCTTTATCCAATTGTGGTACGCCTCTGCTTTTGCTTCGTTACAAACAGTGTCTAAGCATTGTAAGCAATATTCAAGTGGATGACATTTTCTGTGTATTAGTTTGGGTTTTGGTATTCAAATTTTTGTCAATAACAAGAAATGGAAGGATTGTTTTACACATACCCTCTTCCTCATAGATTCTCACAAACACCATTGGTCTTTTTCAATTCAAAAGCAACATTACTTCACAATTTTCATCTCCCAATGATAATAAACACGAGAAGTGGCTTCGATAACAGGAGAGCCCAATTGGGTTTCAATAGAAATCACAATTGCATACATATAAAGAGAGAAAGTTCTCTTGCCACTAAAATTAGAAATGATGATGATGATGATGATGACAATCTAGAAGAAGATGTTGAGATGGATTGGGAATCAGAATTCCTCGGGGAGCTGGACCCATTGGGGTTTTTGCCCCCCAAGAAGAGGAAACAGCCCAAGTCAAGGCTGCTCAAAGATACTGATAAAATGGATTGGTGTGTGAGGGCGAGGAAAGAAGCTCTCAAGTCCATAGAAGCAAGGGGCTTGAGCAGTTCTGTGGAGGATTTGATTGCGAAGAAGAAGAAGCACAAGAAGAAAAAATTGGGAACCAAAAGGCTAATTGGTAACAAGAAAGAAAGGGCAGTTGAAGAAGATACTGATTTTGGCTCTGAGGAGGAGGATTTTGAATTAGAGAATATGAACCCTCTTGATGGTAATCTCAAGAGGACGGTGAGTATGATTGCAGATGGGATGTTTGAAGAAAGGAAGGAGAAAACGAGAGAAGCCTTTGTTCAACGGCTCTCACAGTTCTCAGGGCCGTCTGATCGTAGGAAAGAAATCAACTTGAACAGAGCGATTGTTGAAGCACAGACTGCAGAAGAAGTATTGGAGGTTGCTGCAGAGACAATTATGGCTGTTGGTAAGGGCCTCAGCCCTTCGCCTCTCTCTCCTTTGAACATTGCCACTGCGCTCCATCGAATTGCTAAGAACATGGAGAAAGTTTCGATGATGAGGACTCATAGATTGGCGTTTGCTCGTCAAAGAGAGATGTCTATGCTTGTGGGTATTGCGATGACGGTCTTACCTGAATGCTCGGCTCAAGGTATCTCGAATATATCTTGGGCGTTATCCAAGATTGGAGGTGAGCTTCTTTATTTGCCAGAAATGGATAGGTTGGGGGAGGTGGCCTTGACCAAGGTTGGCGAGTTCAACTCTCAGAATGTTGCTAATATAGCGGGTGCTTTTGCTTCGATGCAGCATTCTGCTCCTGATCTCTTCTCTGAATTATCTAAACGTGCTTCAAATATAATTCACACATTTCGGGAGCAAGAGCTTGCTCAGGTGTTGTGGGCTTTTGCTTCTTTGTACGAGCCTGCTGACAGTTTGCTGGAATCTCTAGATAATTCTTTTAATGATGCAAACCAATTTAAATGCTGCTTAGATGAAGAAACACTGGACTACAATGAGGAAAGAGCTGCAGAGAGCAATGCAGATACTGACTTGGATAGAGTTTTAGGTTCTCCTTCCCTCAATTTCAATAGGGATCAGCTGGGGAATATAGCTTGGTCTTATGCTGTTCTTGGGAAAATGGACCGGATTTTCTTTTCCCATGTGTGGGAAACTTTGAGCCATTTTGAGGAGCAAAGGATTTCAGAGCAGTATAGAGAGGATATCATGTTTTCTTCTCAGGTTCATCTTGTGAACCAGTGCCTGAAGCTTGAATATCCGCATCTTCAGTTATCTTTAAGGGGTGCTCTAGAGGAGAAAATTGTTCGTGCAGCAAAAACTAAGAGGTTTAATCAGAAAATGACTTCTTCATTTCAGAAGGAAGTGGCCCGCCTTCTTGTTAGCACTGGCCTTAATTGGATAAGAGAATATGTTGTGGATGGGTACACTTTGGATGCAGTCTTAGTTGATCAAAAAGTTGTTCTCGAGATAGATGGACCAACTCATTTTTCAAGAAATTCTGGTGTGTATCCTATACTCGTACAACAATTTTGTCATATCCTGTATAGTACTGTTCCTACGTGTTTTTCCACCGCTTCTGCAATCCCTTCAACTAATATCTTAATTATCTACAGGGGTTCCTTTAGGACATACGATGATCAAGCGCCGCTACATTAGCGCTGCTGGTTGGAAGTTTGTATCTGTGTCTCATCAGGAGGTACGTTCCTGCATTTCTCGTTCCTTCATCAATATTATATTCATGTGCAGATATGTTTGCAAACACGATTTTTCAATGTCTGAGGTTGAGTTGGAATTAAGAGAATTGTCAAGTTTCTTGTGCCTTTAAGCTACCCAATTTAATTCGCCTCAACACCCCCATCCCCACCATCAAGAAAAAAGGACTGTCGATATATGAAATTATTTTCCCATTCAATTTTAGAATGCTTAAACCTTGATTTATGTATATGTTTTGACAGCCTAGTTCATTTTTTTTGTCTGTTGATGGATTTTTTTACATCAATGCACTAGAAGTGTCTCTCATTTGCAGATCTTGTATCTTTTGCATTTAGTGATTGATGCACATTCAGTACCCTAGAGTCCGTAGAAAGTGATGAGTTAATTCGAAAATTAACAGTTATTGAAGCTTGGCATTGATCTTGAGTATTGATCATAAAAATATGCATTATTTTTTCAACACAACAATGTTTAGAAATGTGTACCTGTCACAAATTTTGAGTCAGGTTATGATGCTCTAAGCTAAAGGACGCCAAAGGGGGTACTAAATTTCTAGCATAAGGTAGATGCTAAGGTTGGTATAAGATAGATAATAAGGTAGATGATAAATCAAATTCTGAATTTGATTTTGGAAGGATCTTAGTTTATGTATTAGAGATAATATATGCAATACAAATATGCCATTGTAACCTCAAATTCTGGATGGATATCCTATGGCAAGCCAAAAAGAATAATTGCATACATAATAAAAGGGTGGAAGATCTGCAGGCAGTAATTTACTTTTACCGCTTGTAGATGAATCAGTCCGTTACCTTTGCCCGTCCGACACATTTGACTGAATAAACATTTCAAAGCTTCCAAAAGACCAACTTAATAAAAATTTAAGTATTTCACTTTATAAATGAATTTATGATTCAATTTGTCCGGTCACAATCGGTCATATCATTACCTTATATATTTCTAAGTATTCAGAGTCCAAATTTTAACCTTTGAAACACACATCTATCCACGTGACAGAATATGGCAAGTGCCATATTTGGGTACAAACAGTATGTCACAGGTTGTGTACTGGTCTCTTAATAAAACCATAATATCTAGCATGCATTGCATTAACTTTGCTAAATGAATCACTACATATAACTTTTCAAGCAAATTGCGATGTTACGAATGCATTTGAGAAAGCAATATAACAAGTTAGCTAATCTGTAATTGAAGTTTGCTGATCTCCAAAGCTTTAAAGTAGCTTGAAAGTAAGCATAAAGTAAAAATTATGTTTGGTATTCTATCCCGTTTTAGAATCATCTTCTTTAATCAAAATTATTACTTTCTTAAAATATAGAAAATAATACCATATGTTATTATATAGTATCTTATGTTATAAAAGTGAAGCAATTGTCTCTTGATTAAGCAATACCATATTATGTTTGCAATATATATCATAGATATTACAATATAAAAATTGTGAAAAAAGGAGATATGAGGAATCCTGTTTTCATGAGTTCTTTGTTTTTGTATATAATATGATATAAATTTGTATAAATACATGACATAGTTAGGGCTGCAACTCAAGCGGGCTAACCTGAGCCCAACACGAAATTTTTCGACTTTGACAGCATTTTTTAAAATTCGGGCTGGGCTGTGGTTCAAAAAATCCTAACCCGAATTTATTTCGGACCGGGCTCGGGTTAGTACAGCCGGCAACCAGAATTAATTGACCCGAACAATATATATAATTTTCTATAATTATATATTATATATCATATGAGAATAGGTATATTTTAAATTTCTAATTGGTTGCATACACGAGAATAGGTGCTCAGCAAAGCACCATATCATTTCAAGACAAGCCCAACCAATTTAAATCAAAATCTGGACAAAGCCCCCATTGCTGCTTGGTTCCTTGCTGCCCGCTACATGACTCAAACCCTAATCTTAGATTCTCCCTCCCTCCCTCTATCTCTCTCCATAGATATTATATGATCTCTCTCTCTCAACTGTTTATGCAAAGACCGTGTGAAATTTTTTTGACGGCTTCCAACGAGCTTCTGGTCACCGTTGCCGATTTCCATTCTGCCTTTCACTCTTACACTACAACCTGATGCTCAAACCCGATTTCCTAACTCGGTTTTCAAACCCGATCTTAGACTTGAGTTCAAAGATTTCAGAATGAATTGGGCTTGGGTTGATTAGCTTGGGTTGAAGGTCAAGTTGGGTTGGGTTAGGGTTGAAATTTCATACTTCGGGTTGAAACCGAGTTGAGCCTTCAACTCACCTGAGCGGATTTGTCAAAGGCATGCTTGCCTCAGGCTCAAGGCTCCTCAAGGCGCAGTAGTTGCGCTTGGACCAATGCCAGGCCAGGCTCCTTTAATAAGGCGCGCCTAATATAAAACTATTAAACCACTTATTTTTTGCCTCTACCTGTTAGCATGTGGTGCATTTTTGTGTTATGGTCGACTCTAATCATATAATACAGTCCCCAACGGTAAAAGAAATAAAAAGGGTCGATCGATATACTTGATACGAAATCAATACACAGTAATAGTTTTTTTTTTTTTTGAATGGTGTACACAGTAATAGTTGTTAAAGCATATTATATCAAAAAACACTGAAATCCTGAAATTGGGATATTATGTATTCTCATTTTGTGGTTTGATGTTCTCATGCTTTTGGCTTAAACATTAATTTGAGGTTGTTTAGCAACTGTTGCTTTTGTCTTTGTATTATTGGTTACAAATTTTATTTTATTTTTAACTCGCGCCTCGCTTCAGTCAAGCCCGCGCCTCCCCTTGCGCCTCAGGCTCTGGGAGGCCTTAGCGCCTTTGTGCGTCTTGAGCCTTTAACAACTATGTGCCCGAGTTGCACCCCTAGATATAGTTCATATATTATATTGTTTATAAATATATATTTGCATATGATATTGAAATCTTATGTAGCGATAAAATTTCATACACATGGAGGTCTATAACAATCTAAAAGATTATGCAAGCTTATTAAGATGCAGTGTATAGTTCATCAAGATTAATGAATAAGACGGCATTGAAATTTTATGAATATTATTATAGTTTATGCATAGGTAAGACTTACTGATGCATGTGCTTTTTTCTTTTGGGGTGGTTTGTTCTTGTGGCCTTCCATTTTTTTGGAAAAAGAAGCCCAGACACCCATTGTCCAATGTGAACTATCAGCTCAATGTAGGGCATTGCTCGTTGGGCATTTTTTGCCAAAAGAAAATCCAACACAAAAGTGCTTGATATTTTCTAGCATGATGATGATCTGAAGAAGGTTGCTAGGGCCATTATGGAACCAATCTGTCGTGCAGAACGCTGGCTCTCAGCATGTCAAGATGCTTATTCTATTTCATTTATTAGAACAAGTGAAGCCCCAACCTGAAGTTTCAAGGTTGACCGAGACCATATTTGGCTTGATTAGTAAAATAAATCATTGAGAAGTTTGCTAAGAGAAATACTTCAGTAGTAATTTATTGGCAAATAATACAAGGCCAGTGAGGTACGAAGAAAATTTGAGTAAGCTTTTGGAGTATGATTCGATTGCTCCACAATGAAGACAGTACTAGACTGTTTACACATAAAGAATGCTGGACTAGTCTGTTTATCAAGATCTGTTAGGCTTGTGAACAAGCTTGCAGTTGATAGAACATTGACATTTGGATCCAAATTCAACCAATTCAAACTCAAACTGTACCTGCCTTGTCTTCCCTACTTTGCGCCCATAGAGGTTGGCTTGACCTAAATAACGTGATCTGTCTATCACTCAATTTGTTGCAAGCAACCAGGGTCATAATATGATGTTTGTTTTTTCAAATGTCCCCCTTTGATGGTTGAAGGGGTAATGCTTTAACAAAGTATTTACAAGGCCCAGCGACTTCTGAATAATTCGGATCAACAGAAGTAAACCGTCTCTCTCTCTCTCTGGGTGTTCTTTTAAGCTCTTGTATAACTTGAAAAGAGAAGAAAAAATTGATACAATGGTTTATTTATTTGGTTATGTTTCTTGCAGTGGGAGGAACTTCAAGGTGAATTTGAGCAGCAGGAATACCTAAGAAAGATTCTCAAAGATCACTTGGGCTAAGGCAGCACCAACACTATATGAAATGCATAAAAGGTAGAAGGGTCATGAGATTTAAGTTAGCAAAACCAAGGCAGAAAATGAGATTTACCTAGTTCGATATGTTATGGTAGTTGCCTAGTTGCAAAGTGAAGTGTTCCTTGTCCTATATATATATATATATATATATATATATATATATGCGTGCGCGCATGTCCAGTTCTCTGTCAATGTAAGTTTTTATAGTTTAGTATGTAAAATGGTTGGAAAAGGTAGTGTCTCAGTCCTGTGATATCCGTATATCCAGTTCTTGACACAAGTTCATACTTTATATAGCAATTTTTTTAAGCAATGTTACATGCTCGCTGTAAGAAGATACTCTTAGTGTATTTTGTTTAATTGTTCATTTATTATCTTAGATTTGTATAAGGTGCAGGATGTTTGGACTAAAAAGAGATGGACCTCCATGTGCATGTGGTAGAGGCTCAATGAGACTTTATATGGCTAAAACTTCACAAAATTATGGTCGTTACTTTTATAGGTGTCCGGCATGGAAGGTATTAACTATTTGTATTTTTTTTTCATTAACCATTTAATAATGATTATGTTTGATTTTGTAGAATCATGTTGATTCCTTTTTTTGGTTGGATAATCAATAACATCAACAAAATGCTACTGAAGATTACGAGGATGAAGAGTTAGATTCAGTAGTTGCGAACTTACTGGCAACACGGCGTCGGGAAAGACTTATTTTTTGTGGCTGTTGTGGGTGTGCTATTATAAGCATTTTCTTTGTTTTGATGACTGTAATGTTTTTTGTACTTATAATATTGATTGCAAAATGAAATATGTAGTAGAATAATTAATGTAATATTTTAATTTGGATATTTACTAGAACACATATTTTGTATAAAATTAAACATATAATATTTAACATTATCATATGTTATATGATTTTGTTACGTAAAAGTGTGAGGATAAATATGTACCTGCTTAAATGAATTGTTTGCAATATTAAAACAATGTTATAATATGTATAGTTTATTTATGTAGTTTAAAATGAGTTGAGAGCTATATTACTCAAACACAATTTATAATCAGAGATACTACTATTTTTTAAAAAAAAAATTTCCTTTGGGTTACCAAACATATTTTCAGATTTCTGCTTTTAAAATTTTGACAGCAAATGACATTACCAAACAGATTCTACTTCTGACAGAAATGGCAGCAAAGCTAGTTTTCAGATTCCATTTTTCTGGAATCCGAAAATGAAATCCGGCAGCTTTTCCAAACAGCCCCTAAGGAAACCTCCATTAATGAAGTGAAGTTCTTTTGTTCATTAATTGATTCTCATGTGTATGATTTAAAAGCTTATGATTTTCGCTTTTTGTGATTAATTATTTTATAATTCTTTCACCATCTATATCATGTATATGTGGTAGTTAACATCCTATGGAAAATTGAAGCTAGTTTGCTCAGTCAAATTTCACCTAGACTCATCCTACAATTGTATCCAAATTTCTTTTTCTTTTTTGTTTTTGAATTTTGATATATTATATACCTACCCGCACCCGAACCATATGAAATGTGAGCCTGCCCCCACCCAAACCGTATGGAATGTCTACTTTAACGGGAGGACCCACAACCCAAATCCAAACACCTTTGGGTGGGCTCTTGGAGTCGGATCGGATATTGGGTTGGTTTGATACCAATTGTAACGAATTACGAAAGAAACATTTATTATTTGATTAAAAAATTTAAGTTGTTGAATGGTGCTTTCTATCCACTCTTATAAGTATAAGACTCTCTTCATTTTTATCCGATGTGAAATAAAACTCTTGTAAGAACCTAGTCATTTAATAATTGCATAAAATTAAGTCAGTCTTTAGACGAATTCTTTTCCCAAATGATTTGGGAAGCTTTATTTATTTTTGTTTTCATTTCAAATTATAATTTTTTATGCCAACCATGGATCTTTGTTTCTTTATGCAAAATACTCGAACAAAAATCAAATCAATCTTACACCTAATAGAATCACTAGTACTGTAGCGCAGTTGTACTCCTTCATCCTCCGCGACAAAAAGATTGAAAGGTTCAAATCAAAAAGTTACTGTGTGAGTTTTCTCCTAAAGTTAAAAAGAAAAAAACTTACGACGGAGGAGAAAATCCGATCCTGATTTGTCTCGTTCCATCCTATTTTTTTACTTATTAATAATATCATTTAATAAACCATGATAATATATAATACATGTGAAGAATAATTATTACAAAAAAAAAAATTAGGGATTTAAGTTTACATGTATATAGTTATTTAACTTATTTGGTAATTTTAAGTAGGAGTGACAAATTGGGTGTCAATCCGCCAACCCGTCCAGTTAAAAATGGATATGGGTGACTTATTTTCTTATACGGGTCATAAACAGGTTGGATAAATATAAACCAATTAATTAACGGATTAGATGGGTTGAATATGAGTACCCATATTTAACCCATCTTCTACCCATAAAATAAAATGTGAATTAAAGTTTATCTCTTCTATTTAACCTCTCTTTCTCTCTTTGATCTCACTTCTCTCTCTCTCTTCGATCCAACCTCTTTCTCTCTCTATACTTGGACAATATATATATATATATATATAAAAATATTTTAGTAAGAATTCAATTTTTTAAAAAATAATATTTTTCCTTTTTAGTAATTATTGTTGGATTTTACCATTGTAATTTCTTAATTAAAAATAAGAAGAATATATAATTTAGACACAAACTTTATAGTGCAACAACAATCTTCATTGAAGCATTGTCTATATATATATATATATATATATTCATCATTCTTTAGATTTTTTTTATTAATTCCAAAAAAAAAATGACTCATCGAAAGGTCACATATTTTATTTTCTCAACGGTATTTTTATTTTTATTGATTAGTTCCAAAAGACCCAGACTCATCCAAAAGTCACATTCTCTCCCCCTATGCACAGAGTTCATTTTGTATTAAAAAACAAGAATAATTGAATTTTCAAAAGTCACATTTCTCTATCTAAGAGTCCATTTTTGTGTTTGAGTACCTTTCTCAATGTTTTAATTTTAATTATATTCCATGTGTTTTTGTGATTTGGTAGGTCATTTTTAAAATTGCCCAATTATGAAGATATAATTGAGTTAGTGTTGAAGACTTTTTTCAATTGAAATACTTATTATAATTGTTTGCTTATGTTTTGGTATTTTTAAAAAAAAATTTATACTGACTAAGTTACTCGAGACTCTATACTCTTTTTTCTCTTTTGCTATAGATTCATAAATGTAATTAAACACTAGATTGTAATTAAATTCTTATATTCTTTTACGCAATCAGCTCTTGGATAAAATAAATAAATTTTTTTTGCTAACACCCAAAAATAAACAAACCATATAAATAATATCAGTATGATTAGCAAATTATAGTTTTTTTGTTTGGTTATAGACCTTGTGCATTTTATTTTTGTGTTTGACACCTACCTACTGTCGTGTCTAGTCGAGTCAAATATGGGTTGACGGGTTTACCCGACCCATATTCAACCCGCAACAAACGGGTTGAATATGGATCACAATTCATATTCAACCCGCCCATATTTGACCCGCCCCAAACCCGCCCAATTTGGCACCCCTATTTTTAAGTGATCAAACTGAAAGAGAAAAAAATTGTAGCACACTTGGTACATAAATGGGGTGGGACTTGGGAGCCTGCCCTTGCTTTCTTCCATTTTTCTTTTCTCCACCCCAACTTCATATAAACGAGACAGTTGTATGATAAAAACAATGTTACCAACAAATTAACTAAATATAGATCTATACAAGATATAATAGGTATTACTATTTCATTTTTACTTCGAGATTGCAAATTGGACTGATCTTATGATTTAACTAAAATAAAAATTCTAAGTGCACGGAATTCTGTTATTGCGAGATTTGGAGAGAATCAAAGGCATTTATATGTAGAGAGGATGTTTTCTTATTTGAAAATCGTGACCTCCAAGTCAAAATAGAACAACTTTATCTAAACTTTGATATTATTTTGATTTGAATCTAATTTGAATCTGATCCGATAATTTCGATATGGATTGAAAATTTAATCTGTTAATGATCCAAATACAAAAATTTGTTAGTTAAACAAATTGAATATGAATTATAATTAATTCGATTTGATAATAATTCCATCCGACATAATATATTATATAATTTAATTTTATGATATATGATATTTATATATTATCAAAATATTCTTATTATTATTTTCTCCTCTTTCTTCTTCACTTTCTCTACTTTTCTTTACTCATGAGTGTTTATCCAAGATGAAAGATCTAATTTTTTTTTCCATAGTTTATTTATCCATGGCTTTCTATCATTTTTATTCTAATTATTGTTTTTTATTCTCTTTTGACATTAATTCCTTTTTTTTAATACGATGTTGATTCGGATTAAACACTCATTTCAATCCATTTTGTGTTGGATCCGTGTTTAAAGCGTGTAATAAATTATAAATAAATATAATGATATACTGTATATAATATAAATAATATAATATGGGCGGCAATTATGATTATACAAGTGCCACGTGTCCCCACTCGAAATGAATGCAATGTGCCTCATCGCTGTCTCTCTCCATTAAAAAAACCTCTTCTCAGAGTCAGAACCACAAACACAAAAAAGAAAAAGAAAATCAAAATCCAAATTCAATTCTACTTTCATCTCCCACTTCACTTCTCAAATCTCAGGTAATAAATTTTATTTTTTCTTGTATTTTATTCAGATTATAGTCAGTATATCTAATTTGTCAGTGTTGTGTTGAATATTTTTATATAATTCAGTGGTTTTGAATTGATACCATTTATCTTGGTAAGATCTATCACTTTGAATCTCTCTCTCTGACAGATCTGAATCGCATTTCATCTACTACTTAGTTGCTAATTGGATCTGAATTTAGATCGCTCTGTTTTCGGTTTGTTCTTTTTTTGAAAGAATTTTCATCTGATTTTTACATGTTGAAATTAGATTTTAAGTTCTTTGATCGTTCTTTTAAATCAAATCAGTATAATGTTTATATATACACCATATGATTGATCTAAAATTCATTCTCACTCTTGCTCGCCAATTTAGTAGCTCATGTTCAGTTAAGTTGACGGATCTACTCACTCTTGAAGTTTATGATTTGATCTGATGTAATGTGCTTTGTGTGTGATTAATGCATTTGATTGCAATGAAATAGATATACATTCATTTTTCAAATTGATGGCATCTGATGACGTTACTTCTCGTTACCTTATGGCTCTACTCAAACATCTCTTTTTTGTTTCTGTAAACTCTGTTTGGTTAGGAAGAAAGTAATGTTGGCAAGGGAAAATAAAAGAAAGTGAATTGAACGAACCACTATTTTGCTATATCTTTGAACAAATCTTCACATAAAATAATCATTAGTGATGGAATATTAATGATTTCCTTTGCTCAATTAAGATTATATTCTACTCTAGTTTCTAAACAAAAAGTTTATAGTACTTATTATTTATTTAAATTTATCTTTTTTTTTTTTTTGGTAGAATGCATTTTGTTCACCACTTCTATTCACATTCTGAATGTCTAACTATAAATCCTAAGGGCTTATGTTGAAGATCTTGAGGTTTCCATCTCACCTTAGGGGGAGAAATTTCCATCCCACTGAGGAAAAAACAAGTTGTGGCTTGCAGAACAGTGGACTTAAACTTTATTCAGCAATACCATTTACAAAATATATCATATTTATATTTAAGAACTACAAGGGACTATGCAAATAGAAAGGTTGTTTGAGTGTATGTCTGTAATATCTAAGTTATGAGTGCACTCCTAGTATAGTATTCAATAGTTGCAGTCTATTCTTTCTTGTCTTAACTCAATCCTTTTTTTTATTTGATTTATATAATCCATGTTATTCTACAAACTTATGTTTTTGACATGTTGAATATAAAGGTATGGCATCATCTGATAAACCAGAGATAGTTGAAAGGGAGGTTAAGGAGAAGGAACACAAAGAAGATGATAAAGATGAAGGAAAGGGTGGATTTCTTGAAAAGGTAAAGGATTTCATTCAAGACATTGGGGAGAAGATTGAGGAAACTATTGGATTTGGGAAGCCAACTGCAGATATCACAGGAATTCACATTCCATTCATTAATCTTGACAAGGCAGACATAGTCATTGACATGCTTGTCAAAAACCCAAATCCTGTTCCAATACCACTCATTGACATAAACTATTTAGTTGAGAGTGATGGAAGGAAACTAGTATCTGGGTTGATCCCTGATGCCGGTACAATCCATGCACATGGTTCGGAGACTGTCAAGATACCAATTACCTTGATATATGATGACATAAAAAACACATATGATGAGATAAAGCCTGGAAGCATCATTCCTTATAAAATCAAGGTTGATCTCATAGTGGATGTGCCTGTTTTTGGTAGGCTAACTCTGCCGCTTGAGAAAACTGGAGAGATCCCCATACCGTACAAGCCTGATGTTGATATTGAAAAAATACATTTTGAGAGATTCTCTTTTGAAGAAACTGTTGCAACTCTTCATTTGAAACTGGAAAACATGAATGATTTTGACTTGGGTCTCAATGCACTGGACTATGAGGTTTGGTTGTCTGAGATGAGCATTGGAGGTGCAGAACTCTCCAAGTCTGCAAAAATTGAAAAAAAGGGAGTAAGTTACATCGAAGTTCCCATCACCTTCAGGCCGAAGGACTTTGGCTCTGCTCTTTGGGACATGATTCGAGGGAAAGGGACTGGCTACAGCATGAAAGGAAACATTGATGTGGACACACCCTTTGGAGCGATGAAGTTACCCATCAGTAAGGAGGGTGGTACAACCAGCCTTAAGAAGAAAAAAGAAGACAGGGGTGATGATGATGATGATGATGAGGTAAACTGATTTTTATTTTTCTTTCTATAGAAATGTTTGTGTAGGATCAGTAAGATATAGAACTCATCATATTCATTGTGAAAAGTACAGGGATCTTTTATTAACATTGATATGATCTATTTGAAAAGGTTCCTCCTCCCTTTCCTTGCATGGTGGTGAGAAATCAAATTCAAGTTTATGCTTGTGTATATTAATGCTGGCTTTTCTGCATATACTTTAGAATATAGTCAGATGGTTTAAATTTCTTGATCATGAATAATCAATGACAATTTGGTAGTTTCTGACTGTTTCGTTAGGCTAGAATGTTGGGTGATCTCAATTTTATTTTTATTTTCCCCTTTCTGTTAATATATTTTAGGTAATGAATGATCAGTAATTATCAAACTGGAAGTTGAGGCTGCAGTAAAAATACTAGACATAATGGTTTTTTTCAGAACTGTTACAGAAATACTTACATTATACTATTGTCTTGTTTGTGTTATCCTTCCGATGCTTGTTTGATACTCTCTGAACATTTTTCCGGCATTAAGATATTCCTTAGCTACAAACTGATTGATAGGCTTATTATAGCATTTTTCCGGCATTAAGATATTCCTTAGCTACATTGCTCCAGACTGGGAGCTATTGTTTTACTGTTTTTTACCCCAGAACTTCTAAGGAAACATTGTCTTTGACGACTAGAAATTATATGTCTTTTCAGTTTATGTTCAAGTTGTAAATTGAATGAGAAGTTAAAAAATTAGAATGCAAATCGGGGTGGAACTCTCATACCTTAACAGTTGCAGTTGTTTGCAACTTCTTTATTCCATCTATTGCTCCTCTAAATGTGGATACATCCTATTGTTACAAAATAACATTCATCAATATGAGGATTATACCTCACTGGATATGTGCGTGTCTGGAAGTGTGTGTATAATGTACTTCTGTGTGTATCTACTTACCTGTAATTTAACATTTCCACTTTTGTTTATGCAGGATTAGAGAACAGCTTGAAAGGAGTGCTTGATATGGGTTGCTTCTGGAAGTTAGTAGTAGATGGTCGAGACTTGGTTGGCATTATGTTTGTGTGTGTATTGTTGTGGTTGATACTGCAAATTGGCTCCTCTTTGCTTGCATATTGACTTTGAACTTTGGTTTTATATTTATATTTGTCTGTCTCCATGAGCTGCCTATTTCTTCGCTAATTTTTCTCTTTTAGGATTCTACTTAATTACTTGAATATTATTTGGTATTTGGACTCCTATAAATGAGATTATCATCATCCTTGTTTTAATTTCATATGAATAGGGTCGGCTACATGAATTCTCTTTCTCCAATCTTTTCTATTACACGTCATTTCTCATATTATATTTAACTTTTTAAAGTCATTTCTAACAACCTCATCCGATTCTAATGTTGGTCGTCTTTTCTGTCTCTTACCTTCTATTACAATTAGACTATTCCGTTTGACCGGTGAATCTCTAGGTCTCTGATGTATGTGTTCAAAACATCTAAGTCCACTCTTTCTAATTTTTTCACCAATGGATGTTACACCTAATTTTTTTTCACACTTTTTGTAGTGACTCTATCTTTTCTATTCACTTTGATCATCCATCTTCACATTCTCATTTTCGCTACATGAATTCATTGTTCTTGTTCATAGTTGGTTTAATAACGGTTCTATAGAATTTTCTTTTTTGCCTAGTGCTTTTATCACTAAAGATTTCACTAATTTGTCTTCGTTTGTCCAACCCACTCCAATTTTACACGTGACTGTCTCAGAAACCTCTATCTTCCTTGATTGGAGGACTTGCTCCTAATTTATCACTTTGTTATGCCAATTGACCTCTTGTCCTTTCTTTGCCAATTTTACAGTCTCTCTGAGAAGAAACGAGAGTAAAAAAAACCCCTAAGAAATGTATGGAAATTGGTGCTCTATTTGCGATGGCATGTAAAAGAATAGTAAAAAAATCGAGTGCTTGTTTGACCACGTTATAATTGATTAATTTGAGATGAATGTATTTTTTAATAGGTAAATTTACTCATACGTCCCTACTGGGGTTTGAATTCACCCTCTAAAGGTGGAGGAAAATATCACTCAAGGAATCAGTGAGACTTTTTAGAAGGATTGATGATTGGAATGGTTGCAAGTTTAGGAATTCTTTGGTGACGTAGTATCAACAACATTTTTTGTTTTGTGAGTATTTTATTATTTGTTTCGAAAATTTGTCTGCTGAAGCACTTCCAATACTAATATCATCACAAAAATTAGAGGTTTTTTCATTTTTTTGGTGGCTTTTTGGGGACCAGTCTTTTAGTTTTTATTTATAAGCTTTGGCTAGAAGTTGATCGACTCCAAAACCTTTGGAATAAATACTCACTACAAATTTGGAATAAGGCTTGCAATTTGTAATGACCATTTAGCTTTGGCAACTTGTTTGAATTTCCTAAATGGCCAGTACTACGGATGACAATTTGTCCCATCCCGTCGGGTACCTGCCCTACCCTATCTCATTTAAAACTCGTTTGCAGAATCGGTTAAGGAAACGGGGCAGGGATGGGGTTAGGGAAAATAACCCATGAGGGTTCAGGACGAGTGACGATTGTAGAATAGTGGATGTTTGTCGTTACTTTTCTACACTTCGTACAAAAAATAATAAAACTTGCAAAAACTTTACTAAAAACTGTATAGTAGTAAGCAGGGTTGAACCACTCTCAAGTGAGAATCAGTAATAAGTCTAAAATTCAAAACCTAAATCTCTTGAGATGAAAAATGAATATTTAAAAATAAAATTCTGATTTTTTTATTTAATAATAAAAATTAATTTTAAATGTCTTAGATTAAATGATGGGACAAATCTCAAGGAAAGAGAATTCACCACCATGGATCCATATAAATAAATTTTTTTAATATTCTTATATAGTTTTTCTTCCAATAATCAATACACTTCACCAATCCAATTAGAACTTGGAAAGATGAAGGAAAATATGGAATAAAAAAAGAATGTCTTGATTATATATGAGAGAGACATTTCTTTACTTAATCTAATGCACATTGGCTAGGTAAACAGAGGTAGACATTCTTCGAAAAACCATTATTTGGCAAACACGAATAATCCTCCCTCTAATTTTAGAAAATAAAAATTCTGAATAGAAGAGTAGAAGAATGTTCTTGGGAGGAAAAATTAGACAAGAAAATAAAATAACTTACTTATACTTCAGTCATGGTGGCTTCATCACTCCCTTGAGAAGGATGTTTACGCTTGCATATTAACAAAAAACAAACAAATAGAAATGAAACTACTATTCTTCATTGAATCAATAAAACAATTACACTATTTTTTTCTATAATTTCTCTACAATTTTCTAACTCCTTTCACCATCCCCTAAGACCCCCTATTTATAGAGTTAGAGGGGAATGATTTAGGTGGAAAAAAATTTAAATACAAAATTCAAAAACAAAAATTCAAAGTACAAAATACAAAATTCAAAATACAAAATTTAAAAACAAAAATTCAAAATAGAAAATTTTGAATTTAAATATCCAATACTTGATCTCCAGATCTTTAATTTGAATTCTGAACTGCAGACGTGGCCGTGTAAAAAATATTTTGCAAAGTTTTGAACTTGAGACCTCTTGTGAAGTAGATTATACAAAATACCATCTCTTCTACAACTCTTCTTATGTTTATCTTTGACTATATATATCCTTTTTAGCCCTCTTTTGCTGCTTTTCTTCTTATTTGAAAATCAATCCCTATAAAACAAAAAATGCAAAGATAAGAACATTTAAATAAAATAAAAGATTAATTAAAAACTTATTTAGGATATAAAATAGCAAGTTTTGTACACTTATCAAATTACCCCAAACGAGCTTTTGCTAGTCCTCTAGCAAATACAAGCAAAAGAGATTAGTACACAAAACTACTACTTTTATTTAACTCCTAATTAAAGGTGTGCCACTTTTGCAGGTTGTTCTCGATTACATTTACCATATGCAATAAGGCCTTAAACCCCTAGGTTACTCTTAGTGGACGAGCTATAGCCTCGTAAGGGTTTCAGTGATGATACCCACAAACATTAAAAAATGGTAATTAACACTCAAAGATTTTTTTCTTCTATTAATGTGTATAAATCAAGAATAACTCAATCATTCCACTTTAGTGCGTAATAATAATTAAAAGAAAAGACTAAATACTATTCAAAAGTTAAAAATTTTCATTACTATTCTTAACTCAGTGTGTGTGTGTGAATGACCACCAATAATATAGTTCTCAACTTTAAAGCAACTGTATTTCATATTTCCTTAGAAAATTAGCTTTGATTTCAAATCTCACTTATGATATTTCACTCAAAATTGAACATTAAGAGATTGGCTAATTTTGCACTCAAGTATATATGAGTAGAATAATGTAGAACAAATGCAAATTATTTCACATATTTTTCAATGAAGAATGAATTTTTCAAAAAAATGCATAGGGTCTCATGAAAGGAATGTTAAATATTAAAAATTTATATTACACAACAATATAGCTCAGTCATGTCCGTATCCAAACTATGCTATCCTTCAGATCAAAAAGGACTTTTATTAGGATGTAACTTTAAGTAGAAGGAAGATAAAAAAGTGATATCGATAACGTATTCGAGAATGTTTGGGATGAACTAACTCACTTAGAGTACTTTCAAATTTTTCTTTCAAATTTTTGAAGTTAAATATCTAATACTTGATCTCCATATCTTTAATTTGAATTCTGGATTGCAAACGTTGCCGTGTAAAAAATATTTTGCAAAATTTTGAACTTGAGACCTCTTGTGAAGTAGATTGTACAAAATAACATTTCTTCTACAATTTTTCTTATGTTTATCTTTGGCTATATATATCATTTTTAGCCATCTTTTGCTAATTTTCTTCTTATTTGGAAATCAATCCCTATAAAACAAAAAATGCAAAGATTAGAACATTTAAATAAAATAAAAGATTAATTAAAAACTTATTTTATGATATAAAATAGGAAGTTTTGTACACTTATCAACGGGGACGGGGTAAGACCCTACCCCGACGAGTACCCACCCCGTTTAAATATATATATATATATATAAAGAAAATATTAATATTATATATATCATACAACTACACAAGTTATATTATATTATATATATCATACAGAATAGTTATTGTGTTTTATGTACATAAATGTGTGTGTTTGGTATATATGTATTTAAATATCAGATTTATTATTATAAAAAAATTTGCATTAAAAAAAAAAGTATAAATGGGGCGGGACAGAGCAGGGGAAATTAAACGGTTGCGGGGACGGGAATGATATTATAAACGGTTATGGGGCGGGAAAAGTTAAACGGTTGTAGGGACGGGAAAGTCAAAACCCGCCCAGTCCCGTTGTCATCCCTAGTCACTACAAATTGCAAGTCTTTAAAATCTGATGCACATCTCCGCTTATTTGATCCTAATGTCCAAAACTATTGGCAAAAAGGACAATTTGGTGCACTGAGAGCCAAAAATTCTTATTTTGCGTTTGGGAGCACCGATAGAGGGCTGTCTTGGAATTGAAAAAAATTTAGTTCAAAATTTAAACTAAGATTTCTCTAATTTCAAATCCTAGGTGCTGAGGGCTTTGGGGTTTTCTAAGGACTGGAAATGATCATTTGACCCTAACCCTAAGGTTCAGAAAGAATCACACATACGCAAACTTATCTTTGTACTAGCGGTGTACAAAAATCTGTCCAAACTGGAAAACCAAATCAGACCGGACTGGATAGTTTGGTCCGATTTTTCTACAGTTCAGTTCGGTTACGGTTTCAAAATATTGGAACCGTGAATTAACGGTCTAGTTTCGGTTTCATATCTCTTAGGATTGAACCGAACCGTTTATATATAAAATATATTATACAAATTAATATAAATAAGTTGCAAACTTGTAAGTGTAAGTGTGTAACTAGTAAAATAATGTACTAATAATCTTATTGTGAGAACCGTTTATACTTTATATAAAATATATTAAGGGTGACCACGGATCGGATTGGATAGGACTAGGAATAATCCTAATTCGATCCATGGTCTACGGAGTGGTGAATATGTAATTTGATTTGATCCGCGAAAAAGACTCAATTCGATCCGTGAAATAACAGATTGAATTGGATTGGATTGAACTTAATCTAAACAATCTAATATAATTATTTTTTAACTAGGGCCCAATAATATATTTTTAGACTAAAAGATATAAGATATTATAATAATATTATTAAAAGTTATAAGATATTATTATCTATATATATAATAAATATTATAAATTCTAATGAATTATCTCGGATCGGATTTCTGACTCCCCAATTCATAATCTGATATGTGGCCTACAGATTCATATTTTTAAAATCTGCAGCTGATCAGTTAGTCATCCAATCCGATCTGCACGAATCGGATTGGATTCATGGATTGACGGATTTTTTGTGCACCCCTAAAATATATTATACAGTTTATAATAATATAATAACCCACCAAGGCAATAATAATGAAACCGAATTGAACCAAACCGATTCTTCACGGTTCGGTTCGGTTCTATTTTCAGTGAAATCAGACTGTACGATTTAGTTTTAAAAAATACGGGGAGCGAACCGGATTGTATGCACCTTTACTCGGTATACAGAGAGACTAATTTTCATTTCGAACCTGAGCACGTCATGATAGAAGATTCTTAACCCGTGCTCAATTATTGGCAAAATTCTAAAAATACACTCTTTTTCAATAATTAAAAAAAAAAGTTCACTATTTGTTGGTAAATGAAGTCTGTCTTCTTCCAATAGCCAACTTTATTTGGATCTAATTTATTGGAATGAACTCAATTCATCTAAAAATTACAAGATCATTATAGGGAAGAGTGGAACCCTGGGAAACTGATTATATCAGTAAATAATTCATGGCACAAGGAGAAGATCAACATGTAACTACTACATGGTGGTTGAAGGAAGAACATCAGGTCTTACCTGAATCTTCCTTAATCATGAAGGACAAGCTAGGCTATAGTAATGTGTTGTTCTCCAATCTCACCCTCCACTCAACGGGAGGGGTAATTATTGGCCTTAACAGGGCATTGGTACAGGATTTTTGTCTCAAACCAATGTTTTCTTTTTTCTAAAAAATTAAGCAAACACCCGCCGGACCACCCACCCACCCACTCACAATATTGGACCGAAATCTTTTTTGGTGCCTGATTTGTCAAGTTCCATCAAGTGTGTGAAGTTTATCACTATTTATGATAATTTTAGTTACAAAAGTTACCATAAATAGTGATAAACTTCACAACTTGATAGAACTTTGGAAATGATTTTCATCCCTACAATATTATTATTCCTGACAAGGCTCGAGCTCTCAAAGGAGACTCGAACTTTCAACCTTCTTTGAGGAGGAGTAGCATTGGACTAATAATGTCCATGTCCATTGATGTCTCAAAACAATGTTGTTGGTCCTCAACTTTGGAAGAAATTAATATGACCCACAAGCTATAACTTGGTGCTTCAATGCTGGGAAAGATGAACAAACTAATTCAATATTCTCCTACAAGCACATGCAGTCCACTCAATATAAGATGCAATCACATGACATTTGATGCAAATATGCATGTATACTTGAAGTGGCTCCAAATGACTAGGTCCACTCAATATAAGATGCAATCACACGACATTTGATGCAAATATGCATGTATGCTTGAAGTGGCTCCAAATTACTAGGGCATGGAGTTTAATGCTTCGTTTGGTGGGTGGGAAGGAAGAGAGGTAAAGAAAATAAACACATTTTTTTCATTTGGTAGGGCTGAGGAAGGAAGGAAGAGAAAAGAAGATAGATGAGTCATCTTCTTTTTTCATAAATTTTCATCCTTTCAAATTTGGACAGAAGAAAATAAGGTTATTAAAAATATTTTAAATTACAAAACTATCCTTATCTCTTTTTCTCGTCTCTCTTAACGAACAAAATAAAATATTATCTTATTCTTTTCTCTTCCATCCAACAAAACAAAAAGAAGAAATAATGCAATATCTTTCCTAGATATATCTCATCCCTCCTCCTCCTCTCTCTTCCTTCCTATCATATGGAGCATAAGTTTGAAAGGGTTGATTTCACCAAGGTTTGGACCATAATTTTTTAGCTCATATTTAAAAATGGATTGGATATTGATATTCTTTTAGAAGATCTGTCTTGTACTGAGATATATGAGTTGGTTTCAAATTAATACAGATATCATTTAGATGCACAAAATTCCTTGCAATGCACTTGTATGGGAAATGTAAAACAGTCTGTCCTCATTTATTATTTTAATTTTTGAAACTAAGCAACAGCCCTTTTTTAACTCTTGCTCAGTCTCAAAGGGAAGAGTCTGGCTTATTGCCAAAAAAATTAAAAATTAAAAATCATCTCAAAGGCGATGATTCTCAATCCCACAAACGCCGCGCATACTCTCTCAACATTCCTCGTTTAAAAAGGTGCAAGAAGTCATCTCAGCTTTTTTTTTTTTTTACCATATCACACTATTAGATTTGCAAAAGTGAATAATTTATTCCCTCTTGTAGATATTATATTTTTCTATAACTATTTTACCCTTTCTATTATTAAAAAAAGAGGAGGCTTTTTTTTTGAAAAAAAATTCCAAAAATAATTTTCGAAGAAAAATACAAAATATGCACAATTATTTAATAAAATTTTTTGAGATGAGAGATTTTTTTTTATATATATTAAGTTATATCAATTTACGAAAATAAAAATAAAAATGCACAATTACATAATAAAAAAATTTCCATTAGAAATATAGTTTTTTTATATATTAAGTTTTTCTTTACCTTAATAAAAAAAAGAGTTTTTTTTCCCAAAAAAATTCCAAAAATTGTTTCCAAGAAAAAAAATTAAATATGCACAATAATAATAATTTCCAGATTTATTATATTTTTTCAAAAAATATTTTATTTTCATAAATTCTCTCTGTTTCTAATGAAAAAGTTTTCGGAAAACAAAAAAAAAATTCAATTTTTTTTTTTTTTGTAATTGTGCATTTTTATTTTTTTCCTTAAATTGGTATAACTTAATATAAAAAAAAAACCTCTCTCCAAAAAAAATTTATTAAGTAATTGTGCATATTTAGTTTTTTTTCCTCGAAATTATTTTCGGAATTGTTTTTCGAAAAAAAAATCTCCTTTTTTTTAATAATAGAAGGGTAAAATAGTCATAAAAAATATAATATCTCTCGAGGAGGTAAGTTGCTCACTTCTGCAAATGTGGATGTATGATATAGTCCTAAAAAAAGCACATGGGAGTTTCTTACACCTTTGTAAAAGCACAGGAAAATTTTTGGAATCTTTTGCCTTTTTTTTTTTTTTTTTTTATCAACGATGGTATAATTTACTACTGGGATGGTATAATTTACTACTAGACACATGTGGTCTCTCGTCCAACATGCACAAAACAATTATTAGAAAGTTTTATAGAATGATCTCAGAAATTTTTTACGTCACTCACTTATTAGTAATTTTATTACTAAAAATTGGCGAAATTTTATAGTAAATGTGATAAAATTGTACAACGAAGTACTGTGATTTTTTTTTTTAAAAAAAAAAAGTAAAAAAAAAATACAGGTCTGAATTATGGTTGTCATTCTCCTTGTTCAACGTCTCTTTGACTCTAATCTACTGCGGTTGTGGCGTTGTTTGATTTTTTGGTCAATTTCATAATAGTGTGGCCAATTAATAGTGGGTCTATCCTCTTTGCATGTTCATGCGATCACATGGCCTTGTTTATTTCATACATACATGCCCTTTTTTTAGTGTTTCTCTCTCTAAGCTCTATAGGGTCATTTTTCTTTCTGGGCTGTATCGAATTATTACAAAATGTGATACCACTTTTTAGGCTGAGACAAGATGTGTGATGGTAATGCCACCATCAAGGTGGGTCGCGGTTTGCGCCCACTGGTTTGGTCTCAAAATTGTTTCTAAATCATAAACAAAAACATATAATGATTTTTTTTTTCTTTTGCCGATTTGGGTTGTTTTTGTGAGTGGGGGTAATGAATCTCATTACATAACGTCATGTGGCTGGAGCTTATCACTCTACTCACATACATACATATGCTAAAATCTTTATAAATTAATATTTGATAGATTAATAATTTCTTTTAAAATATAAATTAGGTATTTGAGCCGAGGTATTAAATTAATAATTTTATTAAATTTATAAAATAATACATTATTATATAAATTAATAATTTGATAAGTCGAATCAAGATCGACTAAGACAGAAATAAAGTATTGGGTCGAATTCTTCTATGGTGTAAAGGTAATAACGATGAATAGTCGTTGACTTCTGATAAAGGGTAGAAAAATGGGACATATTATGAGAGATACAATGCATTAGAGACGTATGATCATTAGGCTTCAAACGGATTATTCTATTTCACCTCTTAGAAAGAAAAGAATTTAAATTTATATTTTATTAAATATAAATTTAGTGTTACTTGTTTTTTTTTAACAAGATAAATTTAACAAGGTTAATAATAATAATAAATTCTTGTTTTGAAAGAAAATAAATAATGTATATAAAATATCCTGTTAAATTAATAACTTATTAATTTATCGATAAATTAATTTCTCGTTTAATTAATAGAATTTATGTGATCTCAACGCTATTAATTTATATAAATTTTATTACAAATGACGTTCGAAAACTATCAAATTTCACATCTGTATCATTACTCAAATAAAAAAGAACGGTAGCTTATTAATTGTTACTTAGTATTGCAGAATTGTTAATGAAAAATTACAGTATTTTGTTACCGACTAATGTGACAATTATTAAAATAAACATTCGACAAGAATATTTACTGTACAGTAACAAAGTTGCGTAAAAAGTCAATCGTTACGTGTAGCATTACTCCGTATATAAATGGTGGAATATTCGTTTTTAAATAGATTTGATTATTTTTTATTTTTTATTTTTAAAAGGAAAGGGTGGTTTCAGAAAATAAGTTAGATCTAAAGTTTGGTATATGGATTGCTTTGTAATTTTGAAGACTGTTTTTGTTGAAATTTTAGGTAAAGGAGATCAATGCTGAATTTGGGTTCCCAAGATTCAACTAAAAGCAACTTCTGTTTTTTCACTTTCACTTTTTTAGAATTGAAATTTTGTGGTTTACCGAACCTAGTCGACAGTCTCTTATCTTATGAAAAAATCAAGTCCAACGTAGTAATGTAATTTGGAGAACTACTTAAAAATGACCAAAAATATCAAAAAATTTCTAATTTCTTTATTGATAATGATTATAAAATTAAAAAATTTCTAAATTAAATTCTCTCTCTTGGATGTTGATTGTGGAACATAATTCATACGCTACAATTCCTTCTTTTCATAGTCCTTCGTGTTTAAAATATGATAAAATAAGCCAAGACACAAAGATAGAAATTGTATAGATTTAATATTAGTGTGCAACTAGAAAGCACAAACACTTTACCGAGGGTGTCGTACTTGTGTCAGACACTCGAACATGTGTTAGACATTTTGTAGAAGTATTCTAACATTTTTCTTTTTAGAACACTCCTCGAATATGTATCAGACACTTCATAGCGTTAAATATATGTAGAAGACTAAATAAGTTTATTTATTTTTATATTTATCTATTTTTGTTTATAAGTTTGTTTGGTTCTTAATTATTTGATAATGAATTGAAATATTTCTGTAATGTAATCTTTTTTTCATTGAAGAATTAATATATATATTAATATAAAGATCATATCAAAATTTATCGTTTTTGGATGAATATACTTGTCATCACACCAAGGTGTAATAATTAATATATATTAATATATTATATTATTAATTTATAATCATATTTTCGCCGTGTTCGGTCTTTTTTTTAAAAATTTTTTTGTATCTTCGTATCCGTATCGTGTCTTACCCGTATTTTGTGTTGTATCCGTGCTTCCAAGGTGCCCAACCTAGTCATGTTAGATAGATTGAGTGGTCAATTTAGACTCATATAAAACATTTAATTCAAATACAATTTAATACAACCTGTAATTCTAAGTTTTTTAATAGTCTTAGCTTGTTTTTAGTCTTTTTGAAACATTGGACTGAAAATTACTTGACCTCATATTAATTTTGGGTTAAGTTTGAACTAAAAAAACTAAAAAAAATGAATATAAATTTATATATAAAAAAATCATAACTTCGTTCTCAAAATATTAAAATTCTAAGCGATGAATTTACAATAAATTACTGTTAAAAATTGAAAGAGGAAAAAAAGTTTATCAAAACATTAAACATATAAATATAATTTAGATTAGAATTCGAGTTAAGCTCAAATTTTTTAAATTTGAGTCACTCTTGAATAGCCTTATCCGAACTTAATCAAATTAAATTTAGTTTGAGATTTTTGAATTATATCTAACCTTAACCGGAAAAAGAAAAAAAAAACTCGCATATGTAAAATTGAGTTAAATTTTAATTGATCAGTCCAAATTATACCTCTGTTTATAATTATACGAAAAAAAATTAAGGATTTGTTACTCTTTATTTTAAGATAACTGAAAATAAAAAAAATGTAAAAAAGATTTGTTTGACTGTTCAGATAAATGAACCGCTCCTAAGATACTTATCATTCTTTGAATTGGGAATAAAGTCTCCTAATCTAAAATTTCAAATGAAGACTGTGGAACAATGTATGCTGTTTATCTAGTCCAAATCTAGAGAGAGAAAGTAGAGAGAGAAAGCACAGGGGTTCAGGGGTGAAGAACCTTGGGAGACACCCCTCATTTGTTTTTCAAAAACCATCAACTCGCACGTCAGCAGCCCCCACTTAGTTAGAAATTCACTGAATCCAACCCTCTTTCTCTCCTGTTTCTCTCTCTCTCTATCTGTGTCTCTGTACATGTATATACAATGTAATGTAGATGTAATACAAAGGCAGTGGAACAACCAAAATCTGTCCATATCTAACCCAACCTCTCAAATAAGGAAAACCGACCCAGAATATCAATTCTCTTCACCCACACGCCTCTCTCATACATTTCCTTTTCAACCTCTTCATTTCATTACCTCTCTCTCTCTCTCTCTCTCTCTCTCCCCTTCACCCAAATCTTCACCACCAACATCTTTTTCATCAAACCCTTAAAACCCAATTCTTATTTTCCTTTGTTTATCTTATTCTTCTTCTTAATCCAAAGCAACTGGCTTTATCAATACAAAAGATTTGTAAGAAAGAAAAACAAGTGTTTGTGTTTGTGTTTGTGCATATATATAGAGATAGAGGCTGAATGCTAAAGGTGATTGAAGGGTCCTCTGTTTCTTGTTGCCTCATTTGGAAATTCTCATCCCAAATCCACCACCATCAACATCAGCATCATCACAGGTATAACATCTTTTGCTTGATCATGAGCTATTCTCTTGCAATTTTCATTTCCTGGCTAGGAAACATAAATTTATCATCTGGGTAACTTTTTTTTTCTCTTTAATTGGAACAATTGGCTCTTGAAGAAATCATATTTTGATTTTGTGCCTTGTAGTTAACTCTCTCTCTCTCTCTCTCTCTCACTGTTTTTGTTGTACTACATTAATTTCATTGTACCTTTTTCTTTGCATATGTATTTCGGGATTTTTGTGTGTTGAGAATCAGGGACTTGAATCTGATATCATGGCTAATGTTATTCCTTTTGTTTTTACTTTCTGGTTTGATTACTTTTTTGTTCAAAACATGTATGATTGGCTCTATAGATAGCTTCATTCATTTTTTTTTTTTTTGAAAGGTGTAGCTTCATTAATTCTTCATTTGATGGAATGCAATTTAGGTTCTTTTGTATCTGATTGAGTCTGATCTTTCCCAAATTGTTTTGAAACTTACAGTTGCAATTATGGGAGATAACATTTCAAGGGTAATGCATATGAGATCAGCCTGAATTTGTCATTGCAAACTTGGATGGAATTGAAGGTTGTTCACATTCCTCGAAACTAAACTTTAGGCTTTACTTTTGGAATCTTTTATGAGCACAAGCTGATCTGAATTGGTTGTTTGGCATATATACTTTCCTTGTGTTAATACATATTAGGGCAAATCAATTTTGAAAACTTGACACAAGGATAACAAGATAGTGGCTTGAAACCATTACAAAGTTGAGCATATCAGATTGGAACAACTTGTGAATCCGGGTGGGTTGCGTTTTCGGATTGTTATTTAATCTACTTGAGTTATTGCCATCACATATTTAGCATATCAAAGATCTAATTGATTTGTTTCCATCGCACATTGTGCCATAACTAGGAGAGGGTTGTTGTTGGAAGTGATCTGAGGTCCCAAGGACAAGCCCTAGTTCAGAATTTGGATCAAGCCAAAAGGGATTCAAGTTTGTGTGTTTCTTTTAAGTCTTTAAGTAAATGAGTGTTGAACTTTCTGAAACAGAAGTGAGACTCCCAAAGGGTTTGATTAAAATGCAATATCATCGCCAGGGTGGTGTCATGGATGTGAGAACAAACAAGAACTCAGCTCATTTTCTTTACAAGAGCACTACTACTCCTTTGGTTGATGGAAAGAAAATCGATCTTAGGCGGTCTTACTCACATGGGAACAACAGAAAAATGTTTAAATCTAGCTATTTCAGCTTGGAGTCAATGCTTCTGCTCATCTGCCTCGCGACGTCGTTGCTGATCTTGCCTCTGATACTGCCACCATTGCCACCACCACCTTTCATGCTGCTACTGCTCCCCATCGGCATTCTAGCTCTGCTTCTGATCTTGGCTTTCATGCCTTCTGATATCCGAGATATATCTCAAACATCAATGTAAAATGGCTTTCATTCCCTATCATACAAGTTTTGTTTTCTCAAAATGTTCAGAAAATGATAAACGTATTATTGTTTTGTTTTTTGTAGTTCAATTCACCACCATTATTATTCTTCTGTAGTTTGAGAAAGAAGCTGAGCAATCTTCCTAAGCAGTTTACTTCATTGTACTACTAATCATTTGTTTTCCATAGCCATATTCATAAACATGGTTGTCTAAGCTTAGTTTACTTTAAATTGATTTGATATCAGCTCATTTAAGTTGAAAGTTATATGCATTTATGAATAAGTTGGTGTTTTAAAACTGGGACTTGATTTGTCTTGAAGTGTGAAGGACCAGCCTATTATATGGGCTAAAGGTTTATTATTCAAGCTTGAACTTGTGGGTGATGGGATGGTTATTGGTGTGGACAAAGTAGGTGGAAGGTGATCCCCTTCTGTTTTAGGTACAAGGAATGAAAATTTGGAAGGAAAGGAATGTAGGGATGAAAATGTATCCACCACCAATTACTTGGATAAAAGTTAAAAATGAAATTGTAGAAGAAAAATGAGAAAACTAGTATGTTTCCCCTAATATTTAAGAAAAGTTAAAAATGAAATTGTGAAAGAAAATGAGAAAATATGATCCCCTTGTCCTCTCATCCCATTTGTGGAAAGAATGGATATGGCTGTCTCAGAAAGAAGGAACTTTACTTTCATCTTTACTCTTCTTTTCTATCAAATGAAAGAGAGCATTTTATACCTCTTCCTTTTCTTCTTTTCTCTTATGCTTTCCAGGCGTTGATTCGGTGCTTTCTTATGTTATAAGTACTGAATTAGATTAGGAGCCCATTCCATGCTTTTAAACGTAATGTTACTTCTTTCTTGTTTCCTCTCTGTCTTTTTTTATGCATAAAGGAGGAAAATACTTGCATATAACCAGTAAAATATCACCATTATCAACTCAAAACTCAATTGTGGTCGATGATGAGAAGCTAACACAGTTGGGCTTCGTCTAAGACTGCTTTGATCAAGAATTGCCAAAGAGAGAAAATGCTTGATCTAACTTGCATATTAATAAAAGTCTTTGTTGTTACTTATAATATATATATGTGGGGTCCATCTGAAATAAGTAACCTACACTAATATAGTTGAAAGGGTGGTGTACCCAAAAAAAAAAATCCCATTCTTTGTACTCTTGTTGATTTTTTTGGAGTTTCATTCAAATATGAAAATTCGAAGCCACCCTTTAATTGAAATTTGGTCTATACACTCAACCAACTTGACTTAAATTTCACGACATATGAGGAAAGAAAACTAGAATCACTGTAGAGTACAAGTTATTTTACACAATCTCAGGATATTTACCTTGAATTTCATCGTCACCGTGCGTGATGTTCACGCCCACTTATGTAGTGCGCGTGAACATCACGCACGATGATAATAAACTCTGAATATATATTCGAAACATTGTATAATTTTGCACTATCTCAAGATATGTACCTTGAGTTTCATCATCACCGTGTGTGATGTTGACGCACATGTGCAGTGATGATGAACTCCGGTACATATCCGAGGGCGGTGTATAATTTTTCGTGAAGGCAGAAAGAGACATAATGGTGAAAAATGAAAATTGCTTAAATTCGAAGTTTTCTATGGTCGAACAGATCAAAATTGCCCACCACCTTGTGGGTTCAACTTTTTTCTTTTCTTTGGAGACTGCCGCCTATTAGGCAGACGGGAAAGAACAAATCCTCATTTTTTTAAAGTTAATATCGAAAAGCTTGAAGAAGGTTCAAAGGACTATTTTACTCGTGTTTCTTGTTTAATTTGTGAAAGATTAATTTAATGTGGTTTGGCTGCTATATCCCAGTTACCGCATGTTTCAAAAATTGGAGACGCGGTTTCTTTGATCAAATTTAAGGTTGCTTTTGAAACTTTTATGCGTGAATAACGTTGTCACGAGATCGGAGATATTTTTTTTTTTTTGTCGTGATCATTTACAAATATTCATACTCACATCTAACCATTCAAAAAATAATTGTACCATGTTATACAGCCAAATTTTTGTATTAAAATTTATGTATAATAAATTACATGAATCAGTCAAACTTTTATATATATATATATATATATATATATATTATTTAATCAAATTAAATTGTTATCTTTGACTTTCTTGTATAATTATATTTTATACTCCCTCCGTCTCATAATTTTTGGCATGTCTGGGGATTCTAATTTTTTATGGTGGGATCCACTTTTTAATGTAATAATACATGAATTTACATATTAGTCCTTGTTTAAAAGTTAGTATTATTATTATATGGTGGACCCAACTTTTAGGATAGTAGAGTTTGGAAAGGGTAGTTTAGGAATCATATAATCCATTTTAGGAAATGGACATGTATTTTGGGACATCCCAAAAAGGAATAGTGGACTAAAATTATGGGACGGAGGGAGTAATGTTTTGAACTGATTTTATTATAGTTGAATTATTTTAATCTAAGAAGCACAAATACGGACACGGAATACGGGTATGATACGATACGGATACGGCGATATGAGAAATCTCAAAAAAGTAGGATACGGACACTGCAAGGATACGTCAAATAAATAAATAAAAAAAATATAATATTATACATAAAATATTATGTGTTATTCTTCAACCATAAAATAAATATACTTAAAACTATTTTTGTTTTATTATAAAATGATTCTTATTTTTTAACCTAAAAAATTTTTGATATTACATCTCAACCCCATTTTATATAACAAAAAATTACAAATTTGTCCCGAAAAGTTTCCTAAACGTATCATTTCCGTATCTCAGTCATATTCTAAAAGTATCCTGACGTATCTCCGCGTATCCTAGCCTATCTCTTCTGTATTCCAGTCGTATCCGATATTCAAAAAATAATTTAAAAAAATTAGATATTTCTTAGCCCTATCGGACACGTATCCTGCCGTATCCGTATAATACGGCCACGGCTCTTCTTTAGCCATATCTCTACTACTTAAATTTTAATATTAGGTACATGATAACGTAACTTGTGTACTATTTTTTTATTTGCAAAATGTGTTAATTTAAAGTAAAGTCAACTTCAACATAACATTATAATTGAAATAGAATCCAACTTTTTTTCACGCGGAGCCATTGGCAATTGCCTGGTGGAAGAGCTAGCCCCAATGCTAGCTTAGCTTCCTTGAACTTTGAAAAAGTTGTCACCAATCACCATTAATTTGTCTACAAAAGTGTCATGGCCATTGTAACTCAGTGAAAAAATATATATACATATATATATATATAGGCATGGCATCCTGGGTTAGTTCTTATTATTTGCTAATGAAAGGCCATTATCCAGTATTACTAGACTCAAATTGCTTGTTAATAGATTTGTATGTTTGCTTTAAGTACAAGGCTGAGGTCCTCATTTGCATATATACATACATATATATATATGTGTGTATATATGCCAATATATATATATATATATATATATATATATATATATATATATAAGCTAAATTTGTGAAAGTTTCTAGTTGAATACTAATAAAGAACATACAATGAACTTGGAGGGAAAACAAGCGCAGGATATGTTTGCTTTAAGTATAAGGCTGAGGTCCTCATTTGCATATATAGATACATATATGTATGTGTGTATATGCGCCAATATATATATATATATATATATATGCGCTACATTTGTGAAAGTTTCTAGTTGAATACTAATAAAGTCCATACAATGAACTTATACAATGAACTTGGAGTGAAAACAAGCACAGGATATAATAAATACAAAAGGAGAAATACTAATTATTCACGGAATATGTCCTTTTTAACTTTATTATCAACTTGGGCCCATTACAATTCTCTTTACTCATTCATCTCATCTCAGAGAGAATGACATCGCCTCTCAACATTTGTGACCTCTCTTCTCTCCACCACGGCCACGGCCACGGCCACCGCCACGGCCACGGCCACCACACAAAACCAACCTTTTGTAAACATTAATTGCTAAATCAACCCCACCCCCTTATTTGTCTCTATCATGAAAGCTATGTTTTCATTGGGCAATGACATCCTAGCCCCCATTCAAATGCATTGGGCAATGATCCAGATAGTTCCAACGAGGTTCAAATTATTGATCGTAAAAAAGAGATTATTAGGTAATTTTGGAAGTAAGGTTTTGGTTAATAGCAACACGCCACATACACATGTGTCCCTCTTTATCTCAACACTTGTCATGGTGGCGTGTTACTATTGATCTAAAATATGTGAGTTTGGGACTACATGATAATTTCTCCATTAGAAAATTTAATAGTAGGTTTTACATTTTTACAAGACTAATACATTTCATCATTCACAAGGTCCATACAATGGATGACGTCAAATATTTATACATGAGTAATAATAGGTATTGAAAAAAATAAATTACTCTTATATCTTAGATAGTGCAAGTGAAATTCATACATTTCTTACATTCTCATTCTTTAAATAGTGTAAGGGAAATTTATACATTTATTACACTTTTACTTTTCATCATGCACTTCTATGGGTCCATGCAATAAATCGAGTTTATCTTCATCCCATGACCAATTCTACAATTTGAATCATGCATGGCATAGTGGACCCCCTTTTTCATACCTATTTAGGTTAAAAAAAAAATCGGATGAAAATCATATCCAGTGAGCCTTTCCCGTGTTTCTGATCTGATTGGTAGGTGAAGTTCATCACTATTAAAAATTTGTTTTGTTCTTGTTTTCCTTAATGAGTGTGTGTGAGAGAGAGAGAGAGATCGCAACAAATAGACGCAAGCAGACGCTTGTTCCAGCAACGCAGTAGCAAGAAAATTGCAATTTGAACGAAAGAGCCAGCAATCGGATGAATTCTCTTTGAACAATTCATCTGATTTTGTAAACATTAATTGCTAAATCAACCCCACCCCCCTTATTCGTCTCTACCATGAAAGCTATGTTTTCATTGGGCAATGAAATCCTAGCCCCCCATTCAAATGCATTGGGCAATGATCTAAAAATTGCTGGCAGATAGTTCCAACGAGCTTCGAATTATTGATTGTAAAAGAGAGATTATTAGGTAGTTCTGGAAGTAAGGTTCCGGTTAATAGCAACACGCCACATGCACATGTGTCCTTCTTTATCTCAACACTTGTCATGATGACGTGTTATTATTAACCCAGAACATGTGACTCCGGGATTACATGATAATTTCTCCATTAGAAAATTTAATTGTAGGTTTTACATTTTTACAAGACTAATACATTTCAACACTCACAAGGTCCATACAATGGATGACGTAGAATATTTATACATGAGTAATAATAGGTATTGAAAAAATAAATTACTCTCATTCCTTAGATAGTACAAGTGAAATTCATACATTTCTTACATTCTCATAAAAATGAATCACTCTCATTCTTTAAATTCTTTAGATAGTGTAAGTGAAATTTATACATTTATTACACTTTTACTGTTCACCATGCACTTCTATGGGTCCATGCAATAAATCTAGTTTATCTTCACCCCATGTCCAATTCTACAATTTGAATCCTGCATGGCATTGTGGACCCCCTTTTTCATACCTATTTAGGTTAAAAAAATTTCGAGCCTTTCCCATACCTAAATAGTTAAAAAAATTTCGAATCAAAATCCTATCCAAATCCTATCCAGTGAACATTTCCCGCGTTTCTGATCTGATCAGTAGGTGAAGTTCATCACTATTAAAAATTTGTTTTCTTCTTGTTTTCCTTAATGAGTGTGTGCGAGAGAGAGAGATCGCAACAAATAGACGCAAGCAGACGCTTGTTCCTATAACGCAGCAGCAAGAAAATTGCAATTTGAACGAAAGAGCCAGCAATCAGATGCATAGCCCTCAAAAAGATGATACCATCTATTCATACACAAACAACATATTTCCACCATTCTGAGATTAGTTTCCCTGTGTATTACATAACAGACTAACATGTACATCAGATGTGGAAAAAGGAGAAACCTCGATGATAACTTTGCCACCTTAAACCCAGCTATAAGTTACAGCGTTGTTATTCTCTACAACATACAGCAAATGTGGGAAAAAAACGACAAGTGAAAAACCCAAAGGCCCAACACTTGAAATCTCACTAAGCAGTGTTGGGCGCATAGAGCAAAAATGGGGGAAGATAATGCTCCAAAACCACCAAGAGTTCTCTCCCCTGGTTTGATTCAACAACGGCCACATTTCCCAGCCGCCTTGCTGCCTGTACAAGCTGTCCCCTTAGCCGTTGTGATAACAAGCAGCCACCTGCTTTCATACACTCCCTATAAAGCGGCAGGTATGCTATGGCCACCCTCAACGGAGCTGGGAGATCCCTCAAGCATATAGGAGATCCACCCCACTTCAATATCCTCACTATGTTGAAGTAATGTTGTTCTCCTTCCCTCAGTCCATCTGAGAAAGCTGCCTCAGACCAGTGTTCCCGGAGAAAAGCCCTCAGCTCAGGAGCAATACCCTCGTCATCAGACCTAGCAATGCTGTCCGCAACAGCGTAAGTAGTGGCTGGATCGCCTAGGAAGTTCGAACCGAGGAGAAATGCTACCCCATCAAGAGACCCACCACTCCGTTCACCAGCAGCCTTGAGAATTTCGATGCTGAGGGCCTCAAGGACATGCTGAGGAACATGAGGGAGGAGATAGGCAGCTATCTCAACTTGGCTTCTGGAAGTGGCAGCTGTGAGGGCAAGACAGAGATCCATGTCTCGGCAATCCCTTTTCACAAACCATTGGACAACCTGCATGCAACCCCTCTCGGCTGCTCTCATCAAAGGACCCAAGAAAGCCGAGGCATTACCCTCTTCAACAAGACATTCCATTGTGCCAATCTTGCCATAGTGTGAAGCAAAGCCCAAAGCCAGATCAACATCAACATCCAAGCTATTCCTTTGGGCAATCTAAGAAAACAAATTTCAAATCCCAACACAAATGAGAAATGAATGTAAAAAGAATTATTGAGAGAGTAACATAAAAAAGTCATGCAAACATTATAAGCCTACAAAGCATCTAACTCTCTACATCTTATGTTTTGATGACTTCAATTTATGTGATAATAGAAATAAAATATACTCCTCAATAACATGCCTGAGTTCTCCAATAATGCTGTATCAAATGGAAAGTGCAGTGAAGTAACAAAATTGCCTATTATTAACCGTATATCTTATAATGAGAAATATCAGGTGGAGCAGCAAAGCATAATTGCTCAATTACTCATTTACATGCATCAAACTGCACTTGGTGCTGGATTTTTTGGTCAAAAATGAAGTGTAGGTAACCAAAAAGGAAAAAAAATCAGAAACCAGGTTTAATTAGTTCATATCCTTTTATAATAACCCAGAGGGATATATCTCGCTAACCCTTGATAGTCTCAAATTGAGCATCTACTTGAAGGATAACCAGGGAGTGGGAAATAGCCAAGATACAAGGGAATAAGATTAGAGCCCACTCCAAAAATTAGATCCCACCGAGCAAACATAGTAATGCTAAAAAACGAGATCTTTAATATGAAAGAAGAGTAAGAACATCAAATATATAGCACACAACAACTCTAATACTTCCACTGATTGATGCTAAAAGGGGGATTCATGTCACATGGCAAAGGGATCAAATCCACCAACAGTTAGCTTTTCAGGAATTGACAAGACATATATCTAAATAAATGACAATGTTTCCTATAAAGTATGATTAAAACAAGCAAGTTAGGAAACCTCAATTCTAGAGAATAACATCGATCATCATGATTTAGTTCAGTCATGCATTATCATCAACAGAAAGTTGCTCTTGTGCATTGCACACAACTTAGGCCCACAAGTTTTAAAAAAGAGGTTCTGCTAAAATCCACTTCTTGCAAGATGACATGTTTTGTCTAAAGTACCATCTCTGACACCACTTGTTAGGCACCCCGACACTCTAATACCACTTCTTAGGAGCAAGAAACTCTTAACAAATGCACTGAGATCCAATCAATCTATATAATGAAGCAAAAATAAACTGACATGCAATGAACAACATAATTGTTAACAACCATCTACTCTAAAAGCTTAAGCTGTTAGAGAGGGTGTTACCTTAAATATATAAATCCTTCAACAAGCCCCCTCACGTGTGGCCTTCTTTTGGTCCAACATGTGTTTCAATTTTAATTATCAGGGTGACAGTGAGGTTTGAACACGAGACATTTGGCTCTGATACCATGTTAACAACCATCTACTCTAAAAGCTTAAGTTGTTAGAGAGGGTGTAACTTAAATATATAAATCCTTCAACAATAATTAACATTGTTTAACAAAAACCTCATCATATCCATCAACGAATGTAGCCATAGTACAAACTGTAGGAGAGAAACATACATACACCCTAATCACACCCAACCCAAATTTATGAGGCAATCACTACTTCCCATGCTTTCTAATGGACCAGGAGCCACGAAACTAACATTGCTTCCCCCATACTCATTCCAGTATCCTCTCTCTCTCCCTTTCTCAATTCTCACCACTCCAGAAACCTTGTGAAGCAACCAATTTCTCTTACAAGTCCCTCTTGCTCAACTAATATCTTAAGATATTTATTTATTAAGTCCTACACTCAAGTTCCTCGTCGGCAAAGAATGCAAGTTACGTAGATCCCAACTAACATACCGTACAAGAGCTTTTCACAAGATAACAGCTCTGAAAAGTAAACCTAATTCCTTAGATTTATCCCATATGGATGGGGTTGGCCACATGAATTCTCTTTCCATTCTTTCCTATTATACACGATGTCTTCTCTTAAATTTAAATTTTGAAATCGTTTTTAATTACTTCATCCCACGTATTCTTTGGTTGGCATCTTTGCCACTTACCTTCTAGGCAAACAACTCATCCTCTTTTAACAGGCACCTCAATCTAGCATAAAAATACTAATTTTAAATGGTGTATATGGAAGGTTACTTATAGAGTATGGAGAAGATCTTTTGGTGTAGGATGTTATTGATGTGTCATGAGATGGATGCTTATGAACATGTGAATAAATGGGGATTGATTAGGAAAAAAGGAAATTTTAGGTTGCAGGATCTGGCACAGAATTCGTAGCACCACTCGTCATGTGTTATGTTGCACACAAGCAAGAGAAACACGTCACATTGGTTCTAGCATTTGAAACATAAACATATGCTTCATATAGGCAACACTAGATGAACCATGCTTTGGTGCATACCCTTTAGAGTTTTCCAAAAAAATTCAGGAAGCATGTGGCTGTTATGAAACTTGGGGAGCACAAATGCGTTAGCGCGCATCACAGCCTTGTTTGTTTTGCAGATTTCTTATGTTTACAGGGCAAGGTGGACGATTTTGACCTATTTTGTGGTCCATGAACATATTCCATGTATTTCAATGATTTATCCAAGGATCTACAGTCCGATTGTGATTCTAGGCTTGCTCAAGATCTAAAAGATTGAGGGTTCAAGTCCCCATAACAGTCAATTGCAGGAATGTGAATGTGTCTTACTTACAATGATAAAGTTTATGAATGCGTATAGGCAACCTGATCAGCAGTTGATCTTGACACTTTTTGAAGTTTTTCAAGTTTCAACTGGAGAAGCAAGTTATGTAATCGATCTTAAACTTCAGAATAAAGGGGCACCACTCAATCTGGTCTTGTTACAGCTGGGTCCTAGAGAGGGAGAACTCAAGACAGACCTAACCTTTGGTATTTCACAAAGTGGCAGCTCTGAGGCTCAAACTTGCACCAACAGCACTTATGTTCAAGCATTTAAGTGTTGAACCAGTCAATGGCCCTTTGAAGCAGAGTAAGTATCGGATTAGCAAAATAAGAGCCTTGAGGGAGATGGCAAGACAAGTGCAGAAGTATCGGATTAGCAAAATAAGAGCCTTGAGGGAGATGGCAAGACAAGTGCAGAACCACATTTTGTTATAATATCATGTCATGTTAGACCATCCGATCTTGTGGTCAAAGGTAAAAGTGAAAATTTGACTCGAAAATAAGTTTGAGAAATGAATTCCATTTTGTTGGGTCCTTGAAGGTAGATTTAGTGAGTCAATTTGAAGGTCAAAAGTCAACTACAGGACCAACCCATGAGACAACTGGGCTGATCTTAGTAGTACATTTGGTTTTGAATGGTCAACTATGGTTGACTCAAAGTTTTTTATGGGCTGGGCTTTTGATTTTTAAGCTCTCAACAAACTAATTATGACCCACTGAGGAGGGACAAAATAGAGATGACTACCCAGTTACATCATTGGGTCTTTAACTGTGGTTTATAGAAGGCCTAGAATGTTGAATTCATGCTCTATACTTTCTAGTCTAATTTTATAGTAGAAGTAATAGAGGTCGGCAACCTATATATATCTATGTAATCCTTTAATTCACTTGCTTTTTCTTCTTTGTCCTCTCTTCAATACTCTGCTATCAAATTTTGTTAATCAAATTACAAACATTGCCTGTTCTCTCGTCTTTCGCTCCAAAAACATAATTCTGTAGGCCCTAGCATTTACCCAGACCCTTTACCATGCTTTTAAGAGACCAAACCCTTAAATGGATGCCATCCAGAATTTCTTGCAGCTAATTTTCATAAAATCCAGCAACGAATCACCCAATAGAACCAAGAAGAATCTCTCTTTACAATCCACAAAATTAAATGTTTTCTACATTTTAAACCCGTAAAGCCTACAAGCTTTCTATAACCTTGGTGCACCATAATTATTTCAAAATTTTGCAGTGGTCTCTTATATCAGATCGGGACAAAAATATATGGTCTGTATAGATTGCATAGCATCAAGAGTTAGAATGTGATAAAATGTTTTAAATGCACAACTTTCTATCCACTTTCAAAAGCATTTGACTATAAAGCAACCATGTAAAGGCGAAATCTATGTCACATGGACTCTTCAAAAATGTATAGAAGTACCTGTGTCAAACACACAAGGATATAGGATGTGTCGGACACATATGATTGGACATGCACCTTAAGGCACAACTTTCTATCCAATTTCAAAGGCATTTGACCATAAAGCAAATGTGTAAAGGAAAATTCTATGTCACATGGACTCTTCAAAAATGTATAAAGTACCTGTGTCAAACTCAGACAAGGATATAGGAAGTGTCTGACACATGATGGGACATGCACCTAACAAGCACATCAAGTAATTCAAATTTATTATATGATTGTAATGTTCATCTTGTTACATTATTACTTCAAAGAAAGTGGAAAATTTATTTTACTCTAGAGAAAAAAAAAGGAAAACATCACAGATAATATGAACATATAGTCGTGTCCCCATATCCTTGGGTTTGGAGATTTGATAAATCCAACTATTAAACACATACCCATAACCGGCACATGACCCCAAGTCCACGTAACATAGGGTAAAACACAAACTTCAAAAAACTGTTGGTTTCTTTATGTGTCATGATGACTGTCCTTTTTTGCCCCAATTTTTTGTATCTTTTAAGTTTTTAGTCCAAATGTAATGTTACTTGCCAGACAAATAAAACATAAAAAAATAGGGTCAGGAAAATTTAGTGATTCAGAACAGAAGGAAACAACTTTTCAGATCATGTGATCTGTATTACAGAAAGTTAAGGGACCATTGCCTTGTGACAACACCAAGCAATGAGTGATAATTTTGGGCACAGTAGGGCAATTGCCCTCTCCAGGGTAAACATTCTTAAGACAAAATCAAAGAGAATATAAGCTCCTCCGGATACCACAAGAACAGTCCTTAAACAGGCTTTGTCCATGTTATCCTTTTTTATTCCCTCTCAGTCCGTGATTACTGGATTATCGTAAATGAAAAAAGAGTATAATGTGACTCATTATGACGTCGTTAATAACAAGAAGAGCATATCCTTCATTATTCCTTCTCCTATTACATCGACAATCGTATAAATATCAACAAAGAAGTAGAAAACTATAGCTACCCAATGATAATTGATTTTTTTTTTCCATTTTGCCTTACGTTTCTCCATCATCACATTATATGTCAATTTTTGCTTCAGACAATGATTTTATAATGCCAAAATACCCACTATACAGAAAGATCAACCACTGAAGGTGTACTTGAACCTGCAACAAATAAACTAAATTAATTTGAAGCAACAACCATCAGCATATTGTGTTATACAAAATAAGTGAACCATCAAATTAGATGATGCTTTAGACTAGAAAACTAAAATAAAATTGGGATTGAATTAAAGGCCATCCTGACCAACAACGAAAAAATGAAAAACAGCAGATCCATCAGAGAAATCAAAAGTGAACTGAAAGCGAATGATAGAGCCATCAGATAGAACAAATATCTAGACAAATTCAAAACCATGCTAATAGGAAGAAAAAATCACCAAGTTTTTAGAAGTGGCATGCGCATGCAGAAAACAGAGTACAAAGCTAAAATACAATTCAAGGGTAATTTTCCACTATATCTAATAAACTTGAACCTTATAAAATATTTATAAGCAATATAAACAACCAAAATGCATAAGTGACGATTAGATGATTTTCTTGAAAAGTCACCATAACTAATATTACCTGCAACAATATGCGCACAAGTTCTGTGCTCCCAAAGCGTGAGGCTTCAAGAAAACATTGGTTGACATTGTCTGCACCCCCCTCTACCAACATACCCAACAACCCCTGAATTGCAGTTGCTGACATTCCAGATGCCCAACCAGTGTCAAAAGAACTCGAGAATAGTGTAAGGGGGAAGCAAGCTGCATCAAAGGCCTCTGTGAAGTCCTTCCCGGTAAGATGGTTGCCAGCAAGATCTAGAAATGTCTTGAATGCAGATAACTGAAGTTGAATCTCAACAGCTGAATAATGATTCACTTCACCCCTATTCCCCTGGCAACGAGAATGAAAGCCTATACATTTCAGAGCCCATTCAGTAAACTTCTGGACCTTGGCACCAGCTTCGGCCTTCAAAACCTCATCCCCATTGCATTCTTGGAGACGTTCATGCAGCCTGCTAAGAAGTAATCAAACAAACCGACTTACCAAAAATATAGGCAAACAAACTAGCAATCAATTTTCATGCAATAGACACAATGTATACTAATACCCATGTAAGATGTAACCAAAAGAAGAAAGTAAAAATAGATAAACATAGAATAACAAACATCATTAAACTTTCTTCCATGTCAATTACAATTGGAGCAGAAAACCTTAAAATTCATGATGCTTCAACTAAGAAACACAAATAAGGCATGGATACATCTAGGGAGGTTTCGTATCTTTGCTGGGCATGTATCAAAGCATCAAAACTTGGCAGCATTCCTACACACATGTGCAACACCTCAAGATCGTGCCCAAACAAAAACAAAAACAAAAAGAAGTCATTATCTTGGACACTTGACCAACACTCCAAGAAATTCTCCAGCACGAGCTTTATGCGCATAAGCACGTCTTAAATGAGTCATGTCCAACAATCTTGGAAACAAGACACAACCCCAAAGTCACCAACCTTGCTTTCTTTAAGAAAAATGGCCATCAAAAGGACAAGAATGTAATTCTAGTGACGAAAATAATAATAATAATAAAAGCTATTTGTAAAGCTTCATCTTCCACAGTTCTTTTGGGCTGGGTGGAATTGTAAATCTGTGGAAGATCTTGTCTTTTGTGGATACTTTGAGGGTATAGGTTTTGTTTCTTGTGCAGTTGTATTCAGGGTGTGCTGCCAATCCCCTTTCTTGGTGCTCTTCAATGAATTTTTTTTTTCCTGGGTGCTCTTTAATGAAATTTTACTTATCAAAAGAAAAAAAAAAATCGAATAGATGCAAGAGAACCATTCATCGCTATAGTTGTCTCATTTAATAGATATATATATAGATATATATGTATGTATATATATATATATATATTACTTATCAATATATATATATACACATAAAAGAAGGATCAGTATTAGTGTAGTCTCCGTTAATCATACACAAATATATTGCCGTATCCATGTCAATGTCGTGTCCATATAATTTATAAAAAAATTGACTTGTAGATCATATCAGTCCCATGTCTATGCCACACTTAGTGCTTCAGATCCAAATACTGTGTGCACATGACCATGACTATGGACTAAGAAGTTGTGGCATGATTACAAGTTGTAAGGATTAAACAACACAAATTTGAACCAGAAATTGGTGAACCCAATTCTACAGCAACCTGGGACCAGATTATACAACTGAAAAACCCAACTTTATAGCAATCTGGTGCCAAGTGCTGTTTCACAAGTGTCTACTATATATATGAATTATACACTTGTGAGAGATTAGATTATTCTTCAGATGCACATCATACAGTATCAATGGCACATATATTCCATTCCACTGCTTAATGGAAGAAGTTACCGGAAATCAGTTCCTTCATTTGTGTAGTATTTGATAGCTTCAGCAAGGATTTAAGGTTAAACAATAAATTCTCCAATCACTTAATCTTCTGATAGTGAATACAAGAATACAATGTTGTGTATATACATCGTATCACTTTTCCCTAATAAAGTAAGAGGTACTTGGCGAGGGAAGATGCAGAATAGGCAAATATTAACATAAGAACTAAAAAATCCTACATCCCAGAAAGGACCAAAAAGTAGGCAATCTTTCATCAAAGCCTATAATATGTAATTTAAACCCACCGCTAGGAAATCTGAAATTATGATAATATGCAAGTATGCGACTGAAAGTATCAAAACTTAATTTTAGCAGGCAAAATGGTAACAACAGGTTCAGTTAATACTATCAAATAATCTCTGGGAGAAAGAATACTTGTCAAAAAAGAATAAAAAGGGCTCTGGGAGGAAGAATCAAAGAGATGCACAATGGCCTTCAAAACTGTTTACTTTTAAGCAGCAAACAAAAAAGGAATATTAATGTAGATAAATTTACCTCTGGGCCATTACCGTTACTGTATCGGCCAGACTCATTGTTCGGCTCTGGCAGGCAGAAACGCATGAAGCAAGAAAAGAAGTCCTAAGAGCAGCTCTTGTGAAGTCATAAGCGCCATTACTAATAATGTTCTTAATTAATCCAGTAATGCCATTTAGCTCTTGTTGGGTGCTCAGAAACCAGATTGAATCCAAGGATATGCACAAGGCATCATTAAGTGTCTGCGGATCTGCCAATGAGATCAGACTCTCTGCATGATTCCAATCACGGGAACTCACAGCACCCTGAAACATTCGCCCCAACTCAATCCTGTCTTGCCTGTTGAGTTTTTTCTCATGCCCAATTTCCTTGCTTTTGCTGATCTCGGAATTCACAGTGCACATCCCTGATTTGAGTTTCTTCGAGCCGCAACTACAACCTCCTGAAATTCTAGGCTCTTTACTCGCAAGGGGTGCTTCTCTTGAGAACACCACATTGCTTCCCTCACCGTTTTCAGATTCAAAAACTGCAATCCCATTCTTTGGACTTCCAATTCCAGTCTCATCAGATTCCATTTGAGCAGATGATGGCTCTTCGGGTTTAGTCTCATTTACCACCAAAGACAATCCATCCCTTTTCATGACAAAACTTTTCCCATCTTCCATTTTTCTGGCACTGACTATCCACTCAAATCAAGAAACCCAAAATTGGTAAAAACTCTCAATTTTTCCAGACCATAAAGAAAAGCCCCTCTTCAGAATCTCAATTCCAAGAAAACCAAATCACTCTTTGCAAATTCAATCAAAACCCAATTATTTTCTCTCTCTTAAAATCCAAAGTTTCCAAAATGGCTTCAACAAACAATATGACAAACAAAAACCCAACTTCGCTAAAGAAAAAAAAAACGCAAAACAGATATTATGCCCCAATTTTTTTCATCAAAAAGGAGGGGAAAAAAAGTGATATTTTTTATACCCATTCTAAGACGATCTAGATAATTGTCTTGAAGGACATCAAACTATGAAAAAAGGCAAACCCATCAGAGAAGGTGCAAATCTACGTATATGTTATCCCTTTGGAAGCAAACCCAGCTCAGATTATCGCTCCGCCATTAGAAACCCTTAAAACCCCGCAGCGTAATCAAATCCACATAAATTGCAGGCAACATATCGAAGATCAAGAACCAACCCTAGAATTCAAAAACCCAGGAAAGTAAGGCAAATACCATCATCAATATTCAATCAGTACACAAAAAAAAAATTTATTTATTTAATCAGTAGATGAAGAATCTGCCTGCAAAACTGAATATGAATTTTAAACAATGAGAAAAAAAAAAAAAAAGAAGAAGAGGAATTTAATGCAAACATGGAAAGTAAAGAGAGAGATGGGCATAGATAGCAAACCTGATTAAAATTAGTGGAGAAAGAGAGAGAGAGAGAGAGAGAGAGGGGGATGAGAAAAACCCTGATGGGACTTGAGTATTTTGGAATACACATAGTTGTCTCTCAATTTTTTTATTTAAAAAAAAAAAAATCACATTTTCTCATAAAGAAAGAGGGTAGGATTGAAAATACGTAGAAAGTATATATATAAAAAAACAAAATGAGTGAGTCATGAAAATGAGAGTCACCAAGCCATTACACTCCACAACAAAAAGGTTTGTTCCCTTTTGTGGGTCCCATTTCTGCAGCCCCCACACCACACCCACCACCACTCCTAAGATTACGCATTCCTCCCTAGTCCCCACCATTTCTATTTATTTCTATATTTTTGTCATTACTCATTAGGCTCATCTCCCTAAATGACCCCACTAGTATGTATGTATGTATATATATATATACAGTACTGTATATTAAAGAGACATTGTACTTCACTTCGGATTTTTTTAAAAAAAATTGTATGATAACATTTTTAAAAAAAAACAAATTGTTTGATCAACATTTTTAAAAAATTTGTTTTCAACAAAATTGAAGTGAGTAGTAGATAGTTTGTTTTGTCTAATTTTTTAACTTATTTTTTTTTCATCAAGCCAACGGTATAATATAGTTGTAATATGAACGCTTTTACAATGAATTGTTATCATTCAATTCGATGGATTGGATGAGACATTCCTCAAAATAGGATTCATCTTATTATTTAACTCGATAGATTGGATGAGACGTGCCTCAAAATAGTATCCACATTGATTTTTTTTTTCAATCAAGGCAACAGTTTAATAGAGTTGTAATATGAGCACTTTTACAACTGTTAGTTAACTGAGTTATTATTCAAATTTGATGGATTGGATGAGATGTTTTTCAAAATAGGATCCATCTTATTACCCTATGGGTTAGATGAGACGTGCCTCAAAATAGTATTCACATGGATAACACACATGGATAACCATGACAGGTAAATGATTGTGATAGTCACTGTAATTGATTTTTTAACAGAAGGATTTTTAAAAAATATAACTAGGGAGTGATATAATCATCTTTTAAATACCATGGGTTTATATAATTATTCAAAATTGATTAAAGACAATTGGATCACTTTATTTATTATAAGAATAAGGATAAAGTGTAAAAAATAGCTCCGCTATTTAGAAAATGTGCAAAAAATACCCATGTTATTTGGTATGTGTATATAAATTCTTATAATTTCAAAATTTGGAGCAAATTACCCCTATTGCATATGATGATGTCATTTCATTGTTCAATTTCTCTCAAATTGAAGATTTGTTCTTATTTACACAAATTAAAAAACGTAAAGAGTTTTGCACACAATAGGAGGTATTTGCACATTACCCTAAGAATAAATTAGAATTTGAGGGTACTCATGTGGCATAAGAATGTAACATACTCTTGACTTGTCTTTCTCAGTGATAAAAGTTGATTAAAAAAACACGAGTAATGATACAAAAATAAAATTTGACAATTTTTAAATAATTTTTTTTGAGTAGGTAATGACATTATCACGACGTCATCAACATAATGACATTATGATGATGTCATACCCCATTAGCATAAATTCAATCGAGAACAACCAAATTAAGAAGATATATCATTTTTCAAAAAACCACTCTAAAAAGGAAAAGCGTGAGATAGTAAAATTAGACTCTTAAATATGAAAAATTGAAGTTCTGCTTGTCTAGTATATGAAAATGGATAAAAACCATTTAGACATGATAAAACATTGCTGACCAAATTTTTTGCACTGTTGTGTAAAGATGATGAAAAAAATATGAAAAATGATATACAAGCCAAATCTGACTTGTGTAGCACTGTTTAAAAATTATAGGAGAAGAGAATTTCCTGAAATGGATGCACTATTCCCGAAGATTAGCCTTAAAGGTTAGTTTTGGCACAAACTAACTTTCCAACTGTCTTAGCCCTAATTTGTTATTACTCAATGCTGATGAAACCTAAGTCATTCTCTAAGGTTTTATGTCTCTTGCCTCTTGCTTCTTTACCCTCCGCAAATTTTGGAGGTAAAATAACAGACAAGAAACAATTGGACGCACTCATTGTCGCTTCTAATTTTTTTTTTTATGAAAAATAAAAAATGCACCCAACTCTCCGAGTTACCCGATTAATGTAAGATTGCACCTCTTATCTATTTGGGACCCACCCTACTATATAAATATTATTCGTTTTACACTTTTTGTGTTTGTGATTTTCAAAATACTGTCTATACAGTTATAAGACATTCACACATATAAATGTCAACAATCTTTCCAATCAAACGATGTGAAAAATGACACCTCTCCCGACTCACTATCAGGGCCTAGAACGACTCATTTATTATTTATAGATTTGAGAATTAGAATATTCTCTAATGCACTGGATGATAAGTACAATTTAAATCGAGAATGCAACGCCTATCAATCACCTATTCAATATCTTTACTTAGAGAATGCAACGCACGTCTAACATATTACATCGAATTGCAAAACTGTAACAATACGCTTTTTTATCATTATTGCATATTCGATTTAATGGTGTTACATGATGTTGCATTCTTAATTTAATTGTACAAAAACGTACATGACACACGCGGAGTCTTAGATCTGGACTATTTAGTAAACATGTTTTACTCCTGGAAGTGGGGATTAAAGGAATTGAGTTGAGTTGATTATTCGTTCATTGTTCTGGCATTTCATTTGTCACAATAGAAGGAGTAGATATTGGGTGAGCCGGGTATACCATGTCATTTGTGTACCAAGTCAATTAAAATGCATCATTCAATGAAATGTTCAATGAATGGGTCCCACTTACATATAACAACTACTCTTAACCAACTTGAATGATGCATTTTAATTGGCTTGGTATATAAATGACATGGAATACACGGCTCACCTAATATCTACTGACACTCCAATAGAAGATAGGCAATATAGGTATTTGTTATTGGTGATGGAGTCACTAGATGTAGGTTTCTTTACTCCGGGAGTGCAGGAATTTTATAGTTGTGGTTTGTTTTTTTTTTTTTTTTTTCCTAAATTAGATTTTCAGATTTCGTTTTCCAAACACCAAACAAGCCTAGGTGAATTACCACCTCATATTCTACTTATTAATAGATAAGTTAGACCCGGTCTTATGTAGACAATTCAATGGTGAGTAGTGTGACTCCAGATTTTATTTACCTAGAAACTCATTCTTTTACTTTCCAAACACCAAACAAGCCTAGGTGAATTACCACCTCATATTATTTATTTAAAATAAATCTATCCTCATCTCTAAGTATAGACCAAGTGATGGGAGAGGGGAAAAAGGCTAACCCAAGTTGGCAGATCAACACTGTGTTTGGAATTCCAGAATTTCATGGAAAATGGATTTCAAAAGAGAATTCACTTATTTGAAGCCATGGAATTTGAGATTTCATAGGAATTGAATTTCAAAAGAGAATTCACTTGTTTGGAATCTTAGAATTTTAAAAGGAATGGTATTTGAAGAAATTTGAAGAAAGAATATTGTAACCTTTGAGAAATCCAAAAAAAAAATTCAAGGGATGTGAAAACTAACCGATTAAATTACCAAGATTATCCTTATATTTTTAGAAATTGATAAGATTGTGTTATATTCTCAAATTATCCTTTCTTTCATCGGCACCGCCACGGCCTTATCACCGTCTCTAGTAGAGGTCTCTAGTAGAGACCAAGTGATAGACACGTGAAAAAAAGCAACCCAAATTTTATGAGGATGAAGTTTAAATGAGGGGTTCACCCTCCCAATGATTAAAAAAACACAGATACTTCATGACCAATAAAATTGATGCTACTTGAATCTCATGGATATTTGTTTGCATTTTCTAATCATATCAATAATTCAAGGATGTGAAAACTAATCGATTAAATTACCAAGATTATCCTTATATTTTTATAAATCGACAAGATTGTGTTATATTCTCAAATTATCCTTTGTTTCTTTATCATCGGCACCGCCACGGCCTTATCACCGTCTCTAGTAGAGGTCTCTAGTAGAGACCAAGTGATAGACACGTGAAAAAAAGCAACCCAAATTTTATGAGGATGAAGTTTAAATGAGGGGTTCACCCTCCCAATGATTAAAAAAACACAGATACTTCATGACCAATAAAATTGATGCTACTTGAATCTCATGGATATTTGTTTGCATTTTCTAATCATATCAATAATTCAAGGATGTGAAAACTAATCGATTAAATTACCAAGATTATCCTTATATTTTTATAAATCGACAAGATTGTGTTATATTCTCAAATTATCCTTTGTTTCTTTATCATCGGCACCGCCGTGGCGTTATCATCGTCTCTAGTAGAGACCAAGTGATGGACACGTGAAAAAAGCAACCCATAATTTATGAGGATGAAGTTTAAAAGAGGGGTTCACCCTCCCAATGATTAAAAAAACACAGATACTTTGAGACCAATAAAATTGATGCTACTTGAATCTCATGGATATTTGTGTGCATTTTCTAATCATATCAATAATTAAAAAAAAAATATTTATCTGAACATGTATATGATACTTCACATATACTTTGAGATACATGTTTAATTAATGTGTTGAACACTAAAATGCATCATTTTTAGTAAACTTGATAGTACTAAAATTGTTAGGTTACGTGTCAATAGAAAATCATGTCCTTTGTACTGTCAGGAGTTCTAATTCTTTTATGTTGCATTTGTATGCGAGGGTGAAATGAAATGCAACTGAAAATGGGAATGAAATTAATGAAATAATCATTCTTATTCTATTATTTGGTTGCAAATAGAAAATAAAGTAGAAATAAAATAAGTTTGAAATCAAATCCTCCAAAATACAGCTCCTAGTGACAAATAAATAAACCAACAAATTTATGGTGGTTGAAGAAGGTGGCGGAGAGAGTAGTGACGGCGACGTGGAGGTGGTGGCAGTGGTGTGATGGAGGTGGTGGTCGAGGAAGGTGGCGATGCGATGTGGCTGTGGTGGTGGTGAAGGAAGGTGGTGATGGGGGTGGTGGTAATGTAGGTAGCGGTGACGGTGACGATGGTGCAGGCTCTGCCCTAACCACAGTCGACCTAGGCGGTCGCCTAGGGCCTCCAAAATCTAGGGGCCCAAAAAAAAATTAGTACTATATATATTGTATAAGTTAAAAACAGAGGGAAAGGGTCAAAAAAAAAAAATAGCACTATATATATTGTATAAGTTAAAATCAGTCATTATATATATATTTTTATTTATTTGCCTCCTTCACCGAATCTATTGACTTTTCTCTTCTTTTGTTTATTTTTCTCTTTTTCTTTATTTCTTCCTCTCTTCAACAGCTCTCTTCTCTTTGTCTTTAAGTTTTCTTCTCTAGCCAAACAATTTTGAAGGAAACCAAATTCAATATCTCGGCATAATTATGTTCACAAATAAAAGTCTTAAAAGAAACTTTATCACAAGGAACAAAAAAATGCAATTGAAGTATTATATTTTATAAAAAGTCTAGGCTATTGTATGTTTTCCAAATGTTTGGATTGCATATGGAGTATTATTGATTATCCCAGTTGCAGATGCATCAGTTGAGAGAAAATTTTCAAAGTTGAACTTAATCAAATTTTACCTACGGTCAACGATGTCACAAAAGAGATTGAATGAATTAGTTATGATATTTATTGAAAATTAAAGATATGTTGATAAATTTGATTGACGCACTTTAATTGATAATTTTGCATCTCAAAATACAAGACGATGACATTTGTTTGTGACTAAGGAGTGTTAAAATTCCAAACTTTATAAAAAAATAACTTGTGCATGTATAACCTTACATATAAGAGGCCTCACATTGGATGTTTGCCTAGGACCTCTCGAGATTTTGGTAATCTCAGGATCGGCCATGCGGTGATGGTATAGCCCGTGTGGTGGGAGAAGTGGTGGTTGAGGTGAAGGGTTTTTTAGTAATATAATTATTTTTTTTAATCTTCCTGGAAATGAAATGCGTATTCCATAAGTTTAACTATGGAATGAATTTTCATTCCTTGAAATAAATTTTAATTTCAAGGGAATGATCATTCTCATCTTAAAATTCATATCAAACAAAAGAATATTAGAATGAACATTCTATTCCATTTATGCGTACTAAATGCAACATTAATCTTCTTTTCATTGTTTTACGATGATTTTATAATTATAAGAGTAATGCTACAACATCCAATCGATTATTTATACGACTCTAATAGATAGTGTTGAATAAAGGACTTATTGTGTAATAGAAAGATTCTCTCTTCTCTTGTAACGTTTATCTCATTGCATGACTCATCAATCTCTAACAACACCAGGTCTCGGAAACATAACTATTGTCAATATGACTGGCCCGAGAATCAGCTATAGCTATGTGTTGGTCATATATATATTTTTATTGATCATTCATTACCACAGTAAATCTTATTAGTGATATAATACTTGGTTACCATTCAATTTAATGTCTAATGTTGAATGTTGGAAACTATTAGCTGTCCAAACATTCTCCAAGCTATGATTGATATGTTTGCACTTTGCAAAATTATTTTAAGAAAGTGATGATTAATTTTTAGTTCCTTGTGGGCTGTTCCCACTTTGCAAAACTTGGACTATATTTGTTTAATGGCATACTAATACTTTGTTGTTGACTGTAATGTGTTCAATTATTGTATTATCAAAAACAATCTTAGAAAATTTATTTTTTACATGACATGTTGCTTCAGTTTTAAGTCAATAAAAAATGGTTGGAAAGAAATACTAAAGAAGTTTCCCTTCTTGTTTTTCCTTTTCTTTTTCTGTTAACGGGTCAAAACAAAATCTTTAAAACCCGACTTGTATTAACATGTCCTGATACATTCAAATTACATTAAGACTTGTAATGACTAATGCCTTTTAGACCCAGCCCAAACCCACCCGAACCCAACCATTTTCCTGGCCTAGGTATGCTCAAGCTTCACGAGTTGAAGCTACTTGACTTAAATCTGCATTTTAAAGTTCTGTGGTGTTATCTGGACACTAAAAAATTGTGGGAAATGAGAGTCCAGAGTCTTACTTGACAATTTTTCATGGTTATAGCATGGATTCCTAGAAAATGTAATAGATTATTTGACTACTTGTTAGCTGAATGTCCATCCAGTAAGGATTTTGATCCTTCCAATACTTCAAGCATTTTCGAGACAACATCCAATGATTAGAAACGTGTAATGTCATTAGTTTTGTTGGAATTAAGTTCCATAAAACCATACATGATGGGCAGTTGAACAAGTGATGTCATGACATTTTCTGAACCGTTGGATGCTACTCGAGATGCTTGAAGAAGAAAATCATTGAAGAGGATACATTTCCTTCTAGCAAGGGGAGCTACATTGTTTTGAGGATGGGATTCCTCAGTGGCCAGAAGAGAAAGCTTTGAAGGATTGTGACAGTTGTAATGTCTTTTCATTTGCTTGTTAATGAATTTTGTTTAGCTAGAATAAAAAATAATAGTTCAATGATCCAAAGGTTATTTGCAAATCTTTAACAATTCATGAGGGTTTCTGAAGTGTTTTTTTTTTAAAAAAAAAAATCCTAATAGCATAAATTAAATAGAAGAGGGAGTTCAATCCATAAATAAAGCCTCAAATTAGCCAAGTTGGCCAAATTTGCCGCTCAATCACTTGAAGTTTGGGGAGTTATTTGCAAATGCATAATAATTCTGTAGATATTACATTTTGCCCCATTTCCTATTTCGGTTACTTTTCGCCACTTGGACCTCCTTCAATAAGTAGATCAAGGAGTTCCAAAGACTACAAATCCACCACAAATGTGGAGTTTCATTGTCTATCAATAGTCCAAATCATTCCCACCGTTGGATTGTGGAATTGAATCCAAATCGGGGTTAAATTAGGATTTTCAATGCCTGATTTTGATTCTGGTCAATATTGGAAGGTCATAATCCCTCGTTAAAGCCAATCAAGTGGTTTAAAACATTAATTTGGATTCAAGTGCACCATTTGATTTTGAATCAGCCCACTTGTTTGAGCTAATTTTGAGAAATTGTGAAATTATAGATTTTAGGCCAACGTTGCTGATTGGCGATTTTTTAAATCTCCATCTTTTCAGCATCAAACACTCAAATTAATGCTTTCATGGTGAAATTCAGCTCATTTTAGCTAAAAGCCCTCAAGTTTCTCTCTCGATTGGGCTTTTTTCAAATTCGGGCCACCAAAATCATCCGATCGTGTATACAAATTTTCGAACTCTCAAATCTTCGTATTTTCATCATCAAATTTATGATTCCATCATAAAATTCAGGTCATTTTTGTGAAAGTCCTCAATATTCCACTCCGCGAGGTCGTCCCATTGTGATAAACATCAATAAAATTCAAGAGATCTCCGGTTTTTATTTATTTTTTATGATAATGATTTGTGCTCCTTTCAAATCCAATCTTTCTAAATCATAAACCAACCGCATCTCCTTTTCCCAGTTACATTCCTCCATTGAAGACCAAAGAGAATAATAAGAACTCCCTTCCAAAAGAGGAACATCAAGTACTTGAATGTTCAAGTTGAAACAAGCAGATCTAATCAAATGAAGACTCCTATTTTTTGTTTAAGAAGATCTAGGGTAAAGCTCTTAAACTTTCTTCTTCTCTATACTCTCCCTTCTGTAGATGCATCTTTAGAATTTTTATTTTAATTTTTCCTTTATCTTTCTTTTGCATTCATATCCTCCATCTTCTACCTTCTTTTTCTTTTTTATTGCATCTTTTTAAGCCAATGTTTGTATGCAAGCACCCTCACTTATCTTTCTCTTCGAAGTAAGCTTAGATGCTGCTAACTACTACTAGTGGTAACGTTGGAGGACCGCGGCACGTGCAAAAAAACTTAGGGATGAGCAACTCCCTTAACTAGCCAATATTTTTAAAACTTTAGAACCCCCTAGGATTTTTACCCTAAAAAAATTGTGTGCGCGCAATTGTGTATGAATAATTTGATTTTTTTTGAAACCATCACAATTAATTGATTAAGCAAGATAAAAAAAATCATAAAATATGTGGAAAAAAGCAATTAAAATTTTGTTAAAATTGATGTAGACTTAATCATAGGTTAAAATATTTGTTTTAATAGAATCGGTATAATTACCGGAATGTTTAAGTTAGTTTAATCAATAAAATCATTCACTTTTAGGTCTCATGTGTTTGGCTCAGTCTTAGGACACTACTGTTATTCTGCCGAAATTTTGATAAAATCCAAAAATTATAGTTTTGTATAATTTTCAAAATCACGTTTTTAGAAAGGTTTTCCTGGTGTTTTAAAGCAAAATTAACATTCTAGAATTTTATTTTTAAGCCTCGTGGAAACCCTACAAATTATTTCAAAACATTCACTTTGTCTGAAAAACTTTTAAAACTGTAAAAAATTGTCAAAATTATGGTTTTTGAAATTCCCAAAAATCATACTTTTTAAATCAAAATTTCAACTTAAGAACATTTTATAAATCATATTTTTAACCCGAATGAATTGCAGCAATGTCATCGTTTAGCTTAATTTAGGCACTTTTTTTCTCTTAGGTTAATCCACAACTTTATAATCATAATTAATCATTTTAAGTTCATTTATATTCTAAAAAATCACAAAAAAAAAATTATCACGCTTATATGTCTATATGATAAGTCGAAATGTTGCCAAAACTCCGCCCCTTTTTGGCAACTGAAACTTTATTTTCAAAATCAAATAAATTTTAAATTTTGATTATTAAAATTTTATTTTTTATGACTCTTTAAAATTCATAAAGTTTTGTCCCAAAATAAGAATTTCGGCAATTTTGCTCTTTGACAAAGTGGACATATTACTGCGTAATTTTTATTCATCATCAATAACATGTTTAGGAAACGTTCTTAAGCATATTTAGGTACATTTGTTCATTCCACATCACAAAACATGGTCCTTAGGTCCCAATTATAGTAAAACCTGTATAAATTAATACTTGATAAATTACTAATCTCTTTTAAATAATAAATTACTTCAGTCCCGACTTGGGCCAAGGTACTAAATTAATAATTTGTTAAATTTATAAGATAATACATTTTAGAAATTCCCTTGTAGGTTTCTATAGGTCTTACTTATTACATAAATTAATAATTTGGTAAGAAATTCATATAGGACTCACTATGATGTTGTTTTCTTGAAATATGAATCTAGTGTTGCTTGTCTTTTTTAACAAAATAAATTTAACAAGGTTAATAATAATAATAATAAAGAAAAAAAAACTCTTGTTTTTTTTAAAAAAATGTATATAAAATATATTGTTAAATTAATAACTTATTAATTTATTGATAAATTAATATCTCGTTTAATTAATAGAATTTATGTGGTCCTAACGTTATTAATTTATAAAGGTTTTACTATACATTGGCCTAGGCCAGTACTGTTGGAAAATCGGTTTTAATAGCGAAAACAAAAAATTTATTCCCACTTGTTTTTGCGAATCATAATAAGAAAAATAAGAAGATTACAACCTTAAGATGAATCGTTGATTGTCAATGCGATAACATTTCTTTCTTTCAAGTTATATTATGATTTTAATGGCTTCAAAACACTCCCAAATCTTCACTCCTATGATGTTACGTCCCAAAATCTAAGTCACCGGAATTCCCATTCTCAGGCCTAAATTTTGAGAGTGAATCCGTCCATTTAACCACATGGACTATCCCAAAACTTTACAACTGCGGAAGCTAACTATACACACACAATAACATATGCATATATTCGTCACTGTTCATCCCAGCTGCCCCCACGTTGGTCTATACGTTCATACATGTTCATCCCCAATCCAAAATTTAAGAAATTCCAAACTAGCCCAATTTCGGTCGGTTGAACACTCTCTTCGATCAGCTAAAACCTAGGTTCAGCTAACCCCTAGTTAGCCAACACATTGGAATTCATTCCAGTTCAGTCAATCAATTGGAGAATAGTTTCGGTCGGCTGAAAGGGTGTTTTTGGCCAGCTGAAACCCTCCTTCGGTCAACCAAAACAAATCCTCTGTAGGTCCCCATTTACAATCTCTTAGGACTTTGGGAGTACTGGTCTGCTAGAAGGTCCATCAGCAGGCCAACAGAGCCCAGAACCTGATAGTCTCAGTTTTTAAATATCATTCAAGTCCACACATGCACTCAACCATCTCATATATTCATACATAACTCTAGGCATGAATAAAACTCAACAAAATCCATACATCTAAGCCTTATAAATACCAATTCCATATATCACATGAACACAATATAAAAAAATACTTTTACATATGTTTTCCTCAAGTTCTCAATGCTTCAAAACGTAACTTAAAAATATTCAACTCCACATACGTCTATATATAAAGCTTTTCTCCAAAATTATATATATTTCTAAGTGTTTCAATCTGTCACAAGCCGGCATGGATAAGAATATATATAATATCCAAAATATCTCAAAATGTTACTAAGTGCTCCATATAGCCACTCAAGTCCCATCCACCACCGGTGCCTTCTCTGTAAAAAGAGTTTGGGGAGAGGGGTGAGAAAAACAACTAGCTCAGTAGAAATGCCCCAATCCACCTAGGCATCTACTCGACACTGACCTACATGATATGCAATCATGATGTCACTACTCTACATGACATATTCCATGTTTTCATGCCAAGTCAACTCAATGCAATTCATATACATATAATTCAAAACATTCATCATGCTTAACACTTAAACACATAAGCATCTTTTAGGTAAACAATTTCTTTGGTCATAATCCAATACATAGACATGATTGGTCAACTCTGACGATCATGTAGTGTTGGACAACTCTGATGACATTATAATGTTGGACAACTCCAACGACACTAGTATGATTGGACAACTCTGACGATCATACATTTATAGCAATATATTGGTTTTGCCCTTGTGATTTGGCAACTCTGACGATCACGAAATTTGGGGTATGATTGGACATCTCCGACCCTATTGTGGATATTTTTTTTACCACTTTCAATACATGGTTGGACACTTCCGACCTCCATGTAAGGCACACTTGGACAGACCTCTGATATACGTATATACATACTAATTAGGTACGTATAACATATAGCATACTTTTCATGCTCTTCTATGTATTCATACTTTAAATAGATTCTAGCATGCATTGCATCTTTCCATATCACATATAAACATCTATATGTCCAAAATTACACATAAGCCTCATACATGTATGCTAGGCCACATAAGTCATTCTTATGCTCATAATTTCATACATATTGCATGAACCCATCCATAAACATCATATATCACAATATGAACAATATTAACATGTATAATTCATAATGAAAGAGGGAAAGATAAAATCATACAACCCCACCATTCTCTTATACATACTAACACAACCAAACCATTCTCAAACTCACCCAAAACTTAAGAATCGATGAATAAGAAAGAAGAAACACCCTTACCTCAAGTTTGAAGTTTTTCTAACTAGAACCCTAAAATCCTCCAAGCTTCAACTTCATCGAAATCACACTTTATTTGGTTCAAACCAAAGCCCTTAACCTATAGAACAAGTTGTCCTTCTTTCGAAACTTCCAAATCCAAGCCCTATGGCTCCAAAATGAAGAGGGAATAGGAAAAGATGAAGAGGGAGAGAGAGAGATAGCTATGACCGATTTTTGGTCTGTGAGAAATAAGAAAAATCTCCCAGCCACTTGATATTAATAATATCTAGAGTGCAAAATAACCAAAATGCCGTCGGGTCACTTAACGTACCCTTCCGACCTTCATTTTTAATTTCGAAAGCGGTTACGGCTTTAAAATCACTTTCTTAAGTCTTTTAACATTTCATTTGGTCTAAAACTAAAAATAAATTTTTCTCCAAAAAAAATTTAGTTTCCCGAACCCACCCGACCCGTGTCTTATCGACCCGAAAATCTCAAATTTCACCAAACGTTTCCAAAACTTTCCTGAACCTCTAAACAAGTTTTCAAACATGTTTTTCACATTCAAAATATACGTAACATCATTTAAAATCTATTTATGACAAAATTGATGAATAAAAAGAAAATAAGTCAAAATTGGACTAGGTCTCTACATATGACCTTGATAAAATATACAAGTTATGAAAGAATGGTTTCCAAAAAAGCAGTGTAGAAACCCTAGGTACTAAGCCAAAGAGAATGAAATTTCTTTCAATATAATAGAATGCCATGTGTATTTATGTGGGGGAGAGGGGTGGGCCCCCCGCCCCTCTCTTCCTCTCTTATCCTTTCATACACCAACTCCTTGGTTACTCTCCAAAGTAGGCTAGGAGTGAGATCTAGTTGGTCTATCCAAGACATGGCTCCAACATGCCTATTAAACCCATTCTGTGTTATATAATATTAATAAACTCATTAATTATTTTCAGCTTCACTATATGAAAATAATTGCACTCCAAGTCTTAAATAGAAAAGTCACTCCGTTTTATAATTACAAATTAACACTTCCATGCTAATTAATGTTTGGATAAAATAATGTCACATGTCCAATGACTAGGGCCCGTTTGGTAACCGTTTATGTTTAGTGTTTATTGTTTATAAAAACAAAATTTTAAAATAAACACGTTTGATAATTTTTGTTTTGTTTATAAATTGTATAAACGTTTTTAAAACAACACTGTTCATAAGCCTTCAAATCCTAAACACCAAAATGATGTTTATTGTTTATGTTTATGAAAAAAAAAAAAAAAATTTCTTTTTTATCTAAAATGGTGATTATATTATTTTAATTAAAAATTAAAACTATAAGTGAGAAAATGAAAAGAAAAAAATTATAAAAGACTATTATTTGATACAACGATCAAAATATTAGAATTATCAAGTGTGGACAGAATTAAAGAGCATCAATTGCCTTAAGAAAAAAATATTTGATACAATATAAATAATTACTAATATACTTGATAATAAAAAATAGTTACTTAGGGGCACCCATTCTAAAAAAAAAAAAAATTAAAATAAGTCAAACGTTTTTTGGTTATCAAACAACACTCATAAATATGGATAAACAAAATCGTAACATAAACACTGTTTATATAAACACTTAAACAATAAACACAAAACATAAACGGTTACCAAACGGGCCCTAATTAATCAATATTTGGACTCTTTGATTTATTCCCTTTGATCACATAAAATTTATTTTGAGAACACAATATATATTTAAATAAATAAACATATACTAAAACCATTTTATCAAAACCACTAGATCCAACCTCATGTGATCAAACCAATGAAGTAAAAATAAATGTTCTACATAGATTCCATCTTGATAATACATGTTTCAATGCTTGTATTCACTGATTACGGATCACTTAAGTAAAACAAAGAAATCAAGAATAAAAATGAAAGTTCATTATTCTCTTAAGATTGAGAGATATTTGCTAAAGTAGTGATAAATGAAAATTATTATGACAAAAACTCTAATTTTTACTTGTTGATGATCCAGCTCAAAGTATCATATATATTAACATGTATGGTTTTGATTCTCCCACTCAAATGACGTGTTACATTCTACTATATACAATGCCTAATTCCATCACCGAATATGATCACTTATTTTTGATTATGTAGACTGGTGATTTATATCTCTTCTAATTATGTAGGCTGGTGATTTATATCTCTTATGTATGTGATTCTCTCTATGTATCTAAATCATCCTTACATAGTTAGTGAACTCTAAATTCATCTCATGAATTAACCAATACAAACATTAACCATATATGTATGTAAAACATTAAATAAATTATATTTTATAAAAATAAATGTCAATTACAAATAAAAATTAGCTTTGAAAGGTGCACAATCCCAGTAGGTACTCTGTTGAACTTTTATCAAAACATTTCAATGTGTCAAAATGCATTTTTTTTCAAAACTTTTAAGATTTAAAATTGGCTTTGAAAGGTGCACAATCCCAGTAGGTACTCTGTTGAAATTTCATCAAAACATTTCAATGTGTCAAAATGCACCTTTTGCAAAACTTTTAGGATTTTTTTAAATGTATCCAAGATTCATAAATGTTCTCGCCTCACTTTTACATTCAAAATCATTCTTGCCAAAAATCTTAAGCTTTCATTTTTTAAACAAAATTATCTCAAAATTGAGATAGGTACCCGTAGGTCAAAACATGTCTTTTTTCGAACTACATTGGATCTAATTCTTCCCTTTTAAAAGGAAAGATACTTAGGAAGCCTTAGGCCACCCTTGTGTTCAATTCCATAAATGAAACATCTTTGGTTTGTTTCAATTCCATTTAACATTAGTTTTATCATGCGTTTCTTATGCTTAACATTAGTTTTATCATGCGTTTCTTATGCTTAACATTAGTTTTATCATGCGTTTCTTATGCTTAACACCTAGGTTATCCTTGAGTGGGTCATTTCAAGTTATTACTTTGTGTGAGTCAAATCTTAGGCTAATAAGTCACGCATTGTGCTTAAAAGACATAATTTTAAGTTTTCACAATATGTCTAATCGCATATCAAAGCTAAAGTAACAAAGAATCTCATAAGGCTCTACATACACTAACACACATACGACACACTTAGAGAGAGACATGAAATCTTGGTAACATGGATATGACCCAACTCGTTTACAACCTATATGAACATGCAATGTAAATTATGAATTAAGAGAGAGTAGGGTTGGTAAGAAAAGTTTAAAAAAATAAGAGCCAAACCCTAAAGGCTATCTTAATTTTTTTTTCATTTTTATTTTTTTTAATACATAGAGAAGTAGGCAAATAGTGAAACCCTAACTCATAACTCACACAAAGTCACAAAAAATAGTGCCTCAACTTTCTCTCATCATCTTCCTCATTTTTTCTGACACGCACAAAGACACAAACATATCTATCGATTTTGATTTTGATTTCATTGGTGAGTTTTATTATAGTTTGATCCACACCTGTTATCAGCAATATAAACAGTCCCATATCTTTTTGTCTCCCAGAAATGACTAAACAAATTATCACAGACCCTCTTGCTCTCTTTGAAATTATTGCCATAAATCTTGGTGTAACTAAAAGTCACAAATTCAAACTTGTAATGAGGGTCTAAAATCACGACAATAACAATGATTATGCAGGGTCAGCCCTAAGATTCTCAAATTTTTGAGAGGCTCTAAGCAAACTTTTAAATGCGAGGCTCTTTACATATAAGTTTTCACACGTGCAAAATTTTTATAAGAGTGCGAAAATTTTATAAGGTTTCCTTTTTTCATGCACAGGTTCAAATTTTATAGTAGACACAACACAATTACAATCAAGTCACAATTTCATAACTTAAATTTTATTTTTCTTATTATGTTTGTTCACACGAAGGACAATACTACTAAGAGAGAGTAAATATGCACATATATAAGATTTTAAAGGAGAAAAAGGAAATATAATGTAGAAACTGACCTAAGCATGAGGATTGAGAAGAGAATCCATCTCCAAACCTCATGTTGTTCAGTTTATTCTCCAATTTATTGATGGTTTGCTGAATATTTATACATATATATAAAAAGAGCCATATATAAAAATAGGGCTTTGAAGAATGAAAAAAAAATAGGGCTTTTAATAAAAAAGAAAAAGAGATAAGAGAGAGAGGGGGGAAAGTTTACATATTTAATTTCTTTTTAATCTTTCCACCAGAACCACCATGGACAAGATTTGATGAAGCTTGATTAGTATTGTTTTTATTTCTGCTTGAACTGTTTCAGCTTCACCTTGGTCTTTGGAGCTTTGTTGATATAACCGCTACAAGATGTGTTAGTATGAGCTGATAACGTATGAATGTATATGAGACACTAAAGTAAAGTGGGCACAGGGCACTAGGTTGAAAATTTGTTATAATAATATATATGTAAATGGGTTTAAAGTTGGTATAATATATATGCACCGGGCACTGAAGTGATATATTATATTAATAATAATGTACTAGTTGGTTTTATTATATTGGTATTGGGATTTGTGGGGACCAAAGTAAAGAATTATACATATTTTATTTGTGATGACCCACAGTATAATAAAAAATTTCAAAATATGAGGCCCTTCATATTTGGAGGCCCTAAGCGAACGTCTGGGCCACCCCAGCCCAGGGTCGGGCCTGAGATTATGCTAAATTCTGACCAATATTTTGAAAACTTTAAATGTATTTGAGTTACCATGTTACGCAAAGAGTCATTTAGACTATCATTTTCTACTATCAATTTTCAACAAACTAAAAATATTGTACGAAGGTACAAATTTGTCATAACATATTTTGTTCCAGAAAGACTTGGGTAACATTATAAAATTCTTCCAAGTAATCACAAATCTTCTCCGCTTTGCTCCACTCTTCATATGATCAATGCTTAGAGTTTGAATTATTTAATGTTAAGTGACAAAATGCACGACGATAGTAAATGACACACTCAAGCATAAAAAAAGTTGAGTTCCATATTGTAGAAACATCTTGCCTCAAACCATTCTCAGAATCTAAAGAAACATGAGAAACACATTGAAAAAAATTTATTTTCTAGCTTCAGAACATATAAAATATTTAACACTTTCACGTATCTTATAAACAAATGCATCAATTTATTTCAACCTATCTTGCACAATCAAAATCAAGATATGAGCATAACACTGAATGTAAAAATAACTACCACCACTCAACATTGCATTATTTAAATTCAACTGGCACTTCAACATGTCAACAAATGAAGTATTTAAGGAAGTATTGTCCAAAGTAATTGAAAATAACTTTTTCTTAACCCCCGGTTCAACTAAAAATGTATAATTTTTTTCATTTATGGTAACACCATTGTGTGGTGATGAAATGTAGCAAAAGTTCAAAATTCTTTTTTGTAATTATCAATTATCATCAATAAAATGTACAGTGAAACACAAGTACCCATCAGTGGTTAAAGAAGTCCACAAATTTGATGTCAAACAAATCATACCATGCACTAATCCTAAAAAATGTCGAAGCCTAACCTTTTTAGTTTTATGCATTTTCAAAACATCAACCTTAGCAGTATTCCTTCTAATTGGTTGAAAATCCTTACATAAATATCAAAATATTGCTCTAATGCTCTCATACTCAACAAGCTAAAAAGGTAGCTCGTGTATTCTAATAACAACTATAGACATTAAAAAAATTATATGATAGACTCAAAATATAATTTGAGCTTATCTTCAATTTAACCTACTTTGGAATGTGACCAAATAAGTCAAATAATTCAAAATTCACCTCAAATAAATGGGTCATGGGCTGATTCAAATTGTCTAATAAATTCAAGCCCACTAGAAAATGGGTCAGAGGATAATTAAATATATATATATATATATATTGGATAATTATTAGTAAAGATAATTATCATATTTATATATATTAATAGGATAATTATAAGGAGAGAAAAAAGTTAACAATTTACTCTTCCGGTGAGCCTCTAAATATAGGTCCAAGGGTAGGAGGGGAGAATAAGAAGACTATCAAAAAATGTTGAAGCTCTGTAAGATTCTTCATTCAAAATCTAAAGCTTCAAAATATCTAAAACCTTGAAAGAGAGGAACAACAAGCACATCATTCATGTACCGTTCTTCACCAAAGTTTCAATCCAATTCAAGATTAAGCTCGACAGCCCTTGAATTCAGATCACCAAGGAGATTGAATTAGAAGAATTTGTCTTTCTTTTGTAAAGATCTATAGAGATTTATAACCCATATTTTTTTAAATTAATAAATTTGATTTATTTGTCAATGTGTTTGATCTTATTCTAAGACTCAAAATTTGTGTGTATAACAACAACTAACAATTCATGAAATTTCTTAAGATCAAATTTAGATGCTCGTGTGGATAGGAATCGTAGTTAAAAGAAATTGACTTGCATCATGTGTGTCCCTTCTAAAACACACTTCCAAATGTTGCTTCATATTCCCAATTCCATACCTACTTTTAGTAATATAAGTCGTCCCACACTTCTTGCACTTGTATCTTTTCTTATTGTCTGAACATTGAATTTCATAAAAAAAACCCACATTGGAGAAGTGAGTCTCCTTTTTTTGTTTTGTTTTATTATTTTAAAATTTCATCATTTGCTTGTAGTTATATCACCGCTTCCTTTCAAGAACATCAAGGTCTATTTGAATGCCATTTGAATCCATCTAAAAACTACAACAAAATAAAATCATTGTAAGAAAAATAGCAAAAATAGAACAATAGTAAGAAAATAATAATAACAGAAGTTACATAATACAAAAAGAAAATAGAAAATCATTTTTGCATTGAACTTTTACCAACACTTTGCTTCTGAAATTGATTAAGAATATTGAAAACAAATAACTGAGGGATTAAAATGTAGTGGATCTCTATTATTCTCCAATAAGTCAATTGTATCACATAAACCTAAAAATACACACACATAAAATTCATTAGGTGATATGAGTGAACATATACTAAAGAGTAAAGAGATGCTTTCTAAAATTACCAACAAAGAACATCCTAAATTCTGACTCAATTGAAAACACTAAATCCATACTTAAGATTGAATAAAACCATCCATTACAAAAAAAAAAAAAATTATTCCATATCTTGGGAGGGGGACCTATTGTCCAAATAAGTCCATGCACAATAAACACATGCGCAACTATAATTTCAAATAAAAAAAACCCCTTATTTGAAAGGCCTCAATGATGCATATATCCGTGGCTAAATGGAAAGAGGTGTTACAAATAAATCATTTTTTCACTCTTTTAAGATTAGTTTAGTGAAAAATCAACCCCTATGACAATCTAGCTAGAGCAAAAAGTATCAAACCCTTCCATCAAGCAAGTGAAAAAAAAACTTAACTTTTGTTTGTGATCTCTATATTGTAAACACTTAGAATATTATGAGAGTAAATCTAGAAAACATCTAACGATTTACTGAAATTGATTGAGTGATAAAAGAAGCTTACTTGGAGGAGTTGGAGCTAGAAAACTCATAGAAGCTTAAGCCCCGCTTGGTTTGCAACTGTGAAAATAATTTTCAATTTTTTCAGTTTTTAGAGATTCAAAACAGAAAATAGTTTTCAATTTTGTCAATTTAAAAACTCACTTGGTTGGTAAAATTACAAAACAGTTTTTAGAGAACAAAAACTCATAAATCTACTTGGTTGTATCTACTGACTAGTTTTCCAAGAATAATTTTTACTTTATTTTTCATAAATCTAATAATGCAGTTTTTATTAATAAGTGTTAGAGGTGCATTACTTTTAAGCTAGTGTTTTTAACTTAATAAATCTACTTGGTACTGAAAATAATTTTTTGAACAAATAAAATAACAAAAATTGCGCACTACTATAATAAAAAATATTTTTCACTAATTAAAGTAATTCTCAAAGTATATCAAACAAATGAAAAGAATACAATACATATATTTTTTTTTTGTGAAAAGTATTTCTGAAAATAATTTTTTGAACAAATAAAATAGCAAAAATTGTGCACTACTATAATAAAAAATATTTTTCACTAATTAAAGTAATTCTCAAAGTATATCAAACAAATGAAAAGAATACAATACATATATTTTTTTTTGGTGAAAAGTATTTCTGAAAATAATTTTTTGAACAAATAAAATAGCAAAAATTGTGCACTACTATAATAAAAAATATTTTTCACTAATTAAAGTAATTCTCAAAGTATATCAAACAAATGAAAATAATACAATACATATATTTTTTTTTGGTGAAAAGTATTTCTCAAAGTATACAAATTAAAAGCCCAATTAAAATTAAAAGTGGACAACCCCATCTTAACAAATTGTTAAAAGCCCAATACAATTAAATATAGGGGTGCACAAAGAACCGTCGGAACCGGAACCGGAACCGAGGGGAACCGTACCGGAACCGTACCGAACCGTGGCTACGGTTCCGGTTCCGGTTCCTTAAATTAGGAACCGTTACCAACGGTTCCGGTTCCGGTTCCAGGACCAGTAGAACCGTACCGGAACCGGAACCGTTGGGGGTAACGGTTCCTTGGAACCGAACCGGAACCGGAACCGTTTTATATTAAATATGTGTATATATATATATAATATAATAACTATATATAATATATATATATATATACATTACATATAATAATTATATATAATGTATATATATTATGTACAGTAATTATATTATAATATAATTATTATATATAATATATGATAATATAATTATTATACATAATATATATACATTATATATAATTATTATATGTAATGTATATATATCTATAATATAATATAATAATTATATATATATAGGGTGCCATTTTTAGATTGTAGGTCTCACATTTATTTAATGAATATATATATATATATTTTGTATTTTCAAGCTTCATTAAAAAAAAAAAAAAAATTCTAAGGAACCGCGGTTCGGAACCGGAACCGTACCGAGAACCGCGGTACGGTTCCTCACGGTTCCAACCCTTAACGGTTCCGGTTCCGAAAATCAGGAACCGTTGGTAACAGTTCCGGTTCCGGTTCCACCAAGAACCGTGAGGAACCGTACCGTGTGCACCCCTAATTAAATAGTGGAAGTGGAAGACAACCCATTTAGTGCAATAACTTATAAGGGAACGGTGATATATCTATATATAAAAACAAGAATGATAACAGGAGGTATTAGCAGAGAGAGAAAGTGAAAGCTAGAGAGAGATAGAAATGTAAGCCAGGGGAAAAGAAGAAGAAAAAAAAGGAGAGAGGGAAAGAATATGAGGGAGAAAGAGAGAGAGGGGGTGGCACGCAGTACAGATTATGATCTCATTGTTCAGGGGTATATGAACCCAATTCAAAGTTTCACCAGAAGGAATGAAGCACAACTGCTCCGAAATCTAAGAGAGAGAGAAGGATCGATGCTGCAAGGATGGTCATGAGCTTCGATCTGCGACTTGAAGAAGTTTTTTGAGAAGATCTGTGGACACAAGAGCCCAATGTTAAGAGAGAGAGAGAGAGAGGTGAGAGAAATAGAAGATAAAAATAGGTTGGGAACTTGAGATATAGACATTAGCTTATAAACGAGAGATCATCAGCGTCACTTTAAGTGAGTTAAGCATTCTCCGTGTTTTGACCCAAGCGAAAACAATTTTGAGAAATTGTGAGAACTCCATTTAGTTGTTCTCTAAAAATCCCATTTTTTGTAACTCAGTTTTTTGAAAACTATTCTGTAAAAACAAATCCAAGCAAATGAAAAAAACTGTTTTCTCAATTTTTGTAACTCTAAAAATCGCTGTTTTTAGAATCCCAATCCAAGCAGGCCCTTAGTTATTGAGGGTAACTGCAAGTAGGTTATGAAGTTAACTCACTCGAATATATTGGTACTGTTATATGTGAAATTATAAAGGTTTTGCTAAATTCTTGGAACTTAACATGACGTGCAAGAAATAAGAGTAGCTCTACAATATTTCGGGGATTTTTTATGTAAGAATCCATCAGTAATAAGACAATATTTTTCATTATTAGAGGAAATAAAATCTTACTAGTGGTGGAATTCTCATATACACTGAATCCCGTGATATTATATAATTTCTCTAAGAAGTAGATAGGTTTCTCATAATCAAAGTTGAGACAATGACCGGGACGTATCACCCCCGGCGACTTTCAGATGTTATTGATTGTAATGCTCTCTTTTCTTAGAGTATATTTGGCAGCATGAAATTGAAGCATTAGAATTGAAATTGGTGGAAAAATAATAATTAAGGAGGGTGTATTCAATTAGGATTTTAAAAATCTAGGTGTATTCAATTCAAACTTTTATAAACTTTTAAAGAGCCCATACAAGTCTGGCTGTATTAAATTAGGATTTTTAAAAAGTTTACAAAAGTCTATGTGTATCTAAAAAGTCATAGATTTTGAAGGATTTTATTAAGTGGTGGATTTGAGGGTGTAAGGTATAAATATCGAAGCCCATAATAAATCCAACATTTTTTCCATAGATTTTGGTGGACTTTTATTTTTTTATTTTTTCTGCAAAATACGGACAACATTTCTTCTTTTCAAGGTACACTTTTTTTTCTCTTGATTTTTCTCTCTCTCCTCATATTCTCTCTCTTTCTATTAAATTATGAAAACTTGTAAAACTCGAGTTTTTAGGCAAGTTGATCAATCTCTCACATTATGGGAGAGATTAATCCTTCTACACTATTTGTTAGGGATCAATCCCTTAAGCCACATGAATTGATCATGAAGTTCAATTAATAATCAAATTAATGAAAGTTTGTAATAAAAATTTATAAAAATTCATGAATTCACATAAATTTATCGCTTAAAAAAAAGTCTTTCAAAATTCTTTAAAATCTTAATAGAATACACATTCTTAAATGTTATTGCATAAGGGTATAATTGTAACTTCAAATTATTTGTTAACCACATTAGCTGGCAGCTTTTGATAGATGTGTGTGTGATTTTTGAAAACATAGTTGCATCGCGTGTAGTTTAAGAGTACGTGAAGGGGGGTGGAAGTGTAATTTTTCCAATACATGTACCTAGACGAGACATTCAAATTACCAGTAAAGCTCAAGTTAATCTTGTTCCATTGGAGCATAGTTACAACATTATATAGTTAGTCCACATAATTGACGATGATTTGGGCATCTTTAATGCGTCAACCACTAATCCCATTATTCCCATATGTCTCGCCTTGAAAAAGACGTTCTTTTGTCTTCAAAACACCCTCCAATCTAATCAAAATAGTAAAATTAAAGACCTACTTTACCTTCCTCTATCTACAAACAAAGCATCTGTCTGTATTATTACTCTTCTTTGCTCTCTCTCTCTCTCTCTATCTTTATACAAATATATATATATATATATATGTATATATAATTTGACTTAACCCTAAAACCCCAATCTTTCTCCCACTCATTTTCTCTCTCATTCGATCTGGTTTCTCTCTCTAGGTGTGTCTGTGTGAGTCTTCGCCGATTCAGCCATGGATGAAGAGTACGACGTGGTAGTGCTGGGGACAGGTCTCAAAGAATGCATCCTCAGCGGTCTTCTCTCCGTTGACGGTCTCAAGGTCTTGCTTGATGTTCTCTGAATATAATGAATAATAATATTATCCTATCCTTTGTGCCACTTTTTTATTTATTAATATCATGCTTCAATCGGGAAATTTTGTTCTTTGCAAAATGAAATGATTCTCATATGGGTATTATTTTCAGATTACGAATGGTTTATGTTACTACTTTTTGCGATCTTGATGGATCTGGAATGCTCAAATTCTAAATCATGTTACGTATTATTTAATTTAATTTTTTAAAAAGAAATTATAATCCAAGATTTGTTCTTTTTTCTATTGCTGTATTGTATACCTAACATTTTCCCAAAACGATCTTGCAATTCTGCATGTTATTGTTAAATTTAAAGTGGGTTCTTTTTTGATTTGACAGTCAGCAATACACTGAATGATCCACACCCCCTGTCCCCCCAACTTCCACATACATACGCATCCGATGGTTTAGATTAGCAAATTATCTACTTCTATGTTTGTGTATATGCATGTGAAGTAAAGTTTTGAGACTTGGGAAGCAGTGACTTCTCACCAATTTTTGGACATAACTAATTTACCAAAATCAGCAGTTTGGAACTAGTGTTAAAATGTATTGGAATATCAATATAGACACTTTGCCAAGTAATGAAAGAGGTCAACAGTTGTTCCATTCTGGCTACTTGTGATCTGATGATGTAGTGACTCACAAACATGTATTTATGTTTGTTCTGTGTCTGTGCACTCGCCCAAGCACGTGTTGTTTATCTCCTATCACGGGTTTCAAAATTTTATATTTTAATGACTAGGAAGAGCTTAATTGAAACAGGTCAAAGTCATATATTATTAATTGAGACTAAGCATGGCTTTATCTTTGTATAGCACAATTGTGAAACTGAATTCATTTGCCGGAGAGGGATCAAAAGTTTTGGATATGATTCTGCAAATGAATTCATTTTCACGTTATATTGTGTGCTGGAGAGAGCTCAGCAGATGATCCTTGAGAGAAGGACTGAAAGACAAGGAAAGAAATTAGTTTTCCTGCTCTTCTCACAAAAACAAAATGGTAGTAAAGTTGTAAGCTATGTAGTAATTCCTGTAGAAGAGAGAGCAAGAGAGGTTCTGAAAGCGGTTAAAATTGCTTCGTTACAACAGTCTTTTCTTGGTTGCTTAGTTCTCGTCACTCATAAGCCTCACACATACGACTGTGCAACATGTAATGATGGTACAAGAAACATGATAACCCTTCTTATAGATCGACGAGGTGGAAAATGGTGCTTAATGATTATCTAATATCAAGCATAAATCTCTAGGTTATTAATTAGGAGTTGTAGTTTATTTGGAGTTGAGTTGGTTCATTCTTTTACATGCTGTAGGATTTAGTTTTTGTTATCAGGTTCACATGTTTTTTAGCATTGGAATGCTCTAAGCAAGGTATGGTAAGTGACACATATTCTCTTCTCTTTGTTAGATGGGAGAACTTTGTGTTGTTGTCTATGCTAGGGGATTGCCCCTATAAGTTGAGATTCAATTGTGTTTACAACTAAAGCATTGTGTTTATGTTGAGATTGAAGAAAAAACATTTGTACAGTTTGTCATTTTTTGGTTGCGAAACACAGAGACTTTAAACACATTGATTTCATCTTGAAAAATGTGTAAAAGCTTGTAGGGAAAAATGGAAATCTTCAATTATATTCATAGAGCTTGGAATGCATTTGAGTAGAATGCTGTAAATCTGTTGCATACATAAAAAGCATTTGGATCATTAGTTTGCTATAGGGTGCAACAAGTATTGAAGATTATAGATGTCAAAAGTCATCTTCAAGTGTAATGACGGTATTGTCCTGGAGAACTTGCAAAGAAAGAGTGAGAACCCAGACATAGATATGGTGCCTGCCATAGGTTTTCCAATGATCAAGTCAAGCTGTGGATAAACAAATGCAAAATGAAGGAACTGAGTTCAAAATCTCAAGTTACATGGATTTTTCCTAGAGTGCTTGTTATGTAGCAAAACGCTTTGTCCATTTTGAGTTTTGATGTTAATTATGGATTGATGATAAGGAGATTAGCATAGATATAATTCTTATATTGAGGAAGTTAGATCTTATCCTTGGAATTTAGGAGTTATGGTAAGATGCGTTATCTTACTGTTATTCTGATGTGGTAGCTCATGAGCTCTGATGAGAGGATCTCTTGTTTCCAGTCGTCAGTTCCTCTCTTTCAGGGTAGTCTATCATTATAGCAAAGTTGTTTGTTAGAGTCTATCATCCTCTGGTGCTTTTTGCTTAATCATTTCCTTTCTTTCCTCGTCTGGTTGTGCACGTGACAGTGTTTGATAGGCTGATATTTTCTCACTACAAAGCTTTCATTGTCTTCTTTGCTTCTGATAGCCTTGTTCTTATTATTAATAATATTTTTTTTCGGTGCTTTTTTGATCTTACCCTTCTATTTATTTTTTTGTATGGTGGATTTGGTGTTGAATTTTTCTTTCCATTTTTGTGAAAAGCCGGGAACCTTCTACATGTTTAAAGGGAGTTATAAAAATTCACCAAAAGCTTATCACTTTGCTTCTATTTTCTTCTCTTTTTAATTTGGGGCCACCAGTACTTCATTTATGCGATTTGATATATTGCTGCGATCTGAATCGTGTTAAGTTTGTTTCTTGTTCCACATGCTAAACATATTATATTTATTTGTTTTTTATAAAGAATATATTTAAATAACCCAAGAACCTCATCCGATCAGCTATTGGATCATTAATACTCCCCATGTTGTGAACCAGGTTCTGCACATGGATAGGAATGACTATTATGGAGGAGAGTCAACTTCACTCAATCTTGTTCAGGTTATAACCTTAAGTCTTATACAAGATACATGACAACTATTGCAATTTCTTAATAATCTTCTATTCGACTTGATGAATCTATTAATTTACACATAAAAAAAATGAATCTATTAATTTACAGCTCTGGAAGAAGTTTAGGGGAAATGATAAACCTCCAGCACAATTGGGTTCTAGCAGGGATTATAATGTGGACATGATACCGAAGGTTTCCATCTTTTCTACTCTATTGCATCCTTTATGTTGGACCTTTCCATTGTGTTTTTTTTTTTTTTTTTTGATTTTTGACTTTCATGATATTCTAACTGATATATATATGTATATATTTATTTAGTTTATGATGGCAAATGGTACTCTTGTACGAGTCCTCATTCACACTAATGTTACAAGATATTTGTCCTTCAAAGCAGTAGATGGCGGCTACGTCTACAATAAAGGAAAGGTATAATAATTTTTATATGTTATGTTAGTTCTTTTTAGTTGGTAGTAGAAGTTGTTTTCAGCTTGGTGCCCAGATGTTATATTCATAACTTATTCTCTTGTAATGAACTTTATGAAATAGGTGCACAAGGTGCCGGCAACTGACATGGAGGCACTAAAATCTCCTCTAATGGGCATCTTTGAGAAGCGCCGTGCTCGCAAATTCTTCATATACGTCCAAGATTATGATGAAAATGATCCCAAAACACATGAGGGAATGGATCTTACTAGAGTGAAAACTAGAGAGCTTATTGCGTACACTCTTGATCTTTACTTTTGTTTTGTTCCCGATATCTCTCAAGGAGATTTAGTGAAAAGACAGTCTACATATTTTTGTTATTGTTCGTCGGTTTGGGCTTTTCACAGGTTACTTCTTTGCTGGCATGCATTTCATAGGTGTAGTAGCACATTGGGATCTCATTAAGTATGAAAAATAGAATGTGGCTTGAAGCTCACCATATGCAAGATTAGATAAGTTTAGTACATCTAATACTTGTGAAGGAGCATGTATGATACATTGACATCTAAACGAGTCATTCTAGTTTAAAATAACTGTAGTTATACGAACTAGTTAATAAACTTAGAAGACACGTAAAATCTACAAATTGGCAGATTTATTCATCTATAGTAATATGTACTAGTTATTGGACTCAAATGATACATGTAAATACTAAAAGTTGTTGGATTTCTTTAGAGTTAGCTTGCATGTAAGAAGAGTGAAATTTGTGCTGAAATAATATTGCTAAATGTTATTCAGCTTCAAATTAGGTCAAATTATGTAGATTTGTAAGGTTAGATCTTTTTGTTTTTGTTTTGGTTTGTATCCTTACGGCTCTTGAATTCGAAATATAACAGGATCTTGAGGACTTAGCATTGACTCGGAGATGTTCGAGAACTTTTTAAAGTAATATTGGGTATCACTAAAGAGTGCATGGACGTGTACAGCTCATACATTACAAAAGAATCAATCAGAGGGGTGATGTAGATGAATAATTTGCCCTCCCACAGTATGCATACCAAGCTGTGTGGAAAGCTTCTTTGCATGCCCGGTTCCCTTCATTTTTCCTCCACTCTTCCCTCCTACCAAAGAGATTATTAGATTCTTGAGCCTTATAGCTTGTCCCTCTACTATATTCGTCAATGATTCGGGCATAATCCATGAGCATCCAAATCACCCCATTAGGATGACAATTTGAGGATAAGAAAGGACTTTGGATGATGTCACAATTGGTGGATTTAAAGTTTGATTTTGCGCTGTGCCTGAATGGGCAAAATTTTGGATTATTTTAGTTCAAATCATCATTGATAATATATGTTCATAATTGCTGTACTCAATGGGCAATTTTTTATTATTATTTCAGTTTGAATCATCATTGATAATATCATCATCATCATCATTCATCCTTGCCTTAATCCCATATGGATGGGGTCGGCCACATGAATTCTCACCAATTGAATGAGAATTCATTGAGAAAATTTGACATAAGTTTTATAGTTGGTTGTCTACCTGACGCTAAGCCACCTCCTTTTCGCATCCGGCCTTGGGTACTGGCAATGGAAGAGTCAAGAATCCGAGTAGGTATGCATCACAAGAACCCGACTTGGCGACCAAGGACAAAAAATGTCCTTGTAGCATCATTGAAGAGGAAAACTCGAGTTGACTTTACTGCACAAGCAGGAAAAAAATCAGCCCGTGCAAACCAAACACCACTCTCATGCCGACACGTACAGTTGCGCAAGAGGCCAAGAGCCACACGCAATGATTTTCAACTTTGACGGGCAGGTCTGCCCAACAAACCTACAGTCGTCAAGTACGGCCTAGCCATCATTGCTTGGCGCGATAAATGTAAATCCCGTAAATTACGGAGAGGCAATTGAATTTTACTTCACCTGGATCTTGGCAGAAGTATGTAAATTGAACACCTCCACCAGAAAACTGGCAGAGATGCACAATTTATATATCATTGATAAATTATATGTTCATAATTGTCGTCCTCACAAAACAATGCTGGTCTCTTTTTTCCTTTTTTTGTTTTGTTTGGTAAGTACAAACGATGCTGGTCTTGATGGAATGGATATTTATTCCATAAGGTTTTAAGAAAAATGGCTGATAGTTGAAAAGGGATATTCATCTTCATTCAATGATCAATGTAAGATAATATAGCCATTTTGACAACATTTCTTTTGAAAGAGTAGGCGGCACTAGTTTGCCCTGTATTCTTGGTTGGTTATTACATGACTAAGTATATTTTAAATTATGCACACATCTATGAAGTGTCAAATACGTTCGGTATCCAATACGTGCCCGACACGGACACGACATCTTGATAGAAGTGTTTGTGCTTCTTAGTCTGACACAAATGATGCCAGGATACATCTTTTGTTCCATCACCATACTGATCCGTGTTACAAATAAATTACCCTTTAAAAAATGCTCAGGCTAGAAGTGTTACTTTAAAGTTGTATTTTGTTTTGCCCCAATCAGATGTGATATAATTTGGATCTTCGCTTAGGTTTGAAAATATTCTGGTTCGGGTAAATTTGGTATGCACAATGTGTCCATATCATTTTTGATTGGATTTTATATCTGAAGCTATATATAAAATTCTGAATTTGGGTTTATATTCACCTGGATAACTAGATCTCATCCATATTCAGAAGCTGCTATTTCTGCTCAACTAGTTCTTATCCTTTGTCAGGGAATGCTTATAATTTTTTCTTTTTCACCATTCTACTCTATCAATGCGGCCCCCTCCCTTTTTGTTTTGTTTTGTTTTAATAAGTACTATCCATGGTCCTTTCTTGTGTCGTAAGGATTTCCCTCTGCACTATTTTTCACTTTGATGCTTAGAGTTAAAGGTCGGTTATTAATATAAAATTAGTGGTCTTTTCCCCCTGTAAATTAGAGGTCTTTAGACAAAGTAAAATATTTATTGTAACTTGTAAAGGTTGAGGGTATGACAAATAATGTTGGGGCCTATTTTAGTTTTTAGACTTTGAGAACTTGTGGTTAATTTTAGTGAGGAAAACTGGACAGTGACTATAGTTTCTAAAAACCCTCTAAGGGCCAATGTTCCATTGAACTGTAATATTTTAGTCTCTGGTTCATAATCTGGTTTCTCACTGAATATGATAAGTGAGAAGTGAGAACTAATTTGAACTTTTCAGAGCGACTTATGAGATATTATTTTGCTTTGCCGTTTCTATGTGAAGTGTGAATTTTTAATGGTAAGATAGTAAAGAAGCTCTATCCTGGCCCTTCATATGGTATGGGAAATATAGGAAGTTAACTGGAGGAAGGATAGTAAAAGAAAAAGAAAGAACAAAGAAAGAATCTTATCATCCTTTTGGTTGCCAGAATGTTGTGGAAAGATGAAATAAATGTACAACAATTTATGATGGCATTTCACCTCCAAACTGTTGCTAAACTCCAACTTCATTTCCCTCTTGGTATGTCTTCTTCGCATTCTTGAATTGAAAAGCTGCGGTACAATAGTCCATATGTAATTTATAGTGTTTGAACTAGAAATTATGTGAAATAATTGCAGATGTTGTCTGTAATTCGCAAAACAACCTCAAAATTGATGTCTGAGCGAAACATATTGTAATCTGTCTCATGATCATTGAGTGAGTTGCTACTCCGTTGAGTTGATTGGGATAGCTCAAATCTGAAATTCTGTAGTGGGAAAGATACATGGACTAATTTTGAAGAAGATACAAAAGAACTGTGTAATGTAGGAATGCTAGTTTTAACTTTTAGAACTTGATTTAGGGACTTTCTTTCCTTTGATAGCAATTAAAAGAACTATCGAGTTGGAAGTGCACTAGTTTCCAAATTTTTGATAATGCCTGTGATATACGTGTACCTAAATTAATGATGTCTATACTATGTTAATTTTCATTTGCCACAGAATGGATTTATGCCTTTTATCAGCTCCATTTTCTCTATTGTTACTCTGAGCTGGAGAAGGAAGACAAGCAATGAAAGAAATTGATGCTTTGATTTTGTATTTGTAATGTGGGATTACAGGAGGTTGAAGAGGGTTTATTCATATGTCTGAAGTGACCCACCATTCTTTTAAAATATATTTTTACTCATTATGGGGTTTTTCCTCAAGTGAAGAAAGAAGTGATATTGCCCTGGCTGCATGAAGTGGAAATTGAGTGTCCATCTCCGATAAGTTTTGTGCTTGTGGCAGACTATTACACAAATGATTGGTACTTGTGTTTGGATGTTATCCCATGTGAAACTCTAGGTGGTTTATGTTCTGAATCCTTAATCATTAGGAGTAAGCCATACAACATACTTATGGCGTGGAACATGCATAAGGAGTAAGCCATACAACATACTTATGGCGTGGAACATGCATAACTGTTTTACCTATCCTCATGTTCAATCAACTACTAATTACAGTAATCACTGATTCTGCATGAGTTGTTCATAGTATTGTTTGCCTCTCTTGTTTCTCTTTTTATTATGTAATCTAGTAAAACCAACAACAATGGCCTCTGCTGCTTGCACTGTCACTAGTATTTATTGCAGTGAATTTATCCCGCAATCAAGCTAATTCTGTACCTTCAACTTTCTGACAGAAAATATGGTCTTGATGACAACACTGTGGACTTTATTGGTCATGCATTGGCGCTTCACAGAGATGATCGCTATTTAGATGAACCTGCATTAGATACCGTGAAAAGAATGAAGGTGACAAATGCACCGAATCCATAGTTTATGCCCTTTTACTTGGTTTTGTACTCATAAGGTTTCAATTTCTTATTAACTTGTCTGAAAACATTTGCTTCTTATTGTGCAATAGCTTTACGCAGAGTCTATTGCTCGTTTTCAAGGAGGATCTCCGTACATTTACCCCTTGTACGGATTAGGAGAGCTCCCTCAGGTTCTTTCCTTTCTACTTTTTTTCCCTACTCTCTCTCTCTTCTCCTCCTTTTCATCCTTTCTTTATGTTCGCTTTTTGTGTTATATGATCTTTTTCTTGACCTGTTTCTGGTATAAAGGTTTGGCTCTTTAGTTTGACTATGTTGATTTGTTTCATTTAGGCATTTGCTCGGCTCAGTGCTGTTTATGGTGGGACTTACATGTTGAATAAACCTGAGTGCAAGGTACTTCTTTGATTTGTTTCTCAGTTTTAAAGGTCCTTTTCCTTATATTGATCTTCCATTTAAATAGGGGAATCCTTAAATTAATTCTTATTGTGAGGCTTGACTCTTGCTCAAATGCCAGGTAGAGTTCGACAGGGAAGGCAAGGTTACTGGTGTCACATCAGAAGGGGAAACCGCCAGGTGCAAGAAAGTTGTTTGTGATCCTTCCTACTTGCCCAACAAGGTACTTATTTTTCTTAGCCTTTTAGACTCTTTTTCAGCCTGCAGTTGGTGGTTGACTTTATCCTAGGTGGAGCTTCGAGGTTTTGGTTCATTCAAAGCATTTAGGCCTGAACTGAAAATGTGTTTATGCATATAATGTATCTTCAGAAGCCTAGAGACTTTGTAGTTATTCAAGGCTTTTAAAATTAGGGAAGAATATGTAATCTGAACATGTGAAGTATGGTGTATGACAGGTTAGGAAGGTTGGCAGGGTCGCAAGAGCAATTTGCATTATGAGCCACCCAATTCCGAACACCAATGATTCTCACTCAGTGCAGGTTATTCTGCCGCAGAAGCAGCTGGGTCGCAAGTCAGATATGTGAGTTCTCAACTTCTAATCCAACATCTTTGAGAAAGAGATTCCATATTTCTGGTTTTCTCGAGTTACAGGACTACATAGGTTCTTTATGTTTTTTGGTTCATATTAGCAGGGAGATTTCCCAGTAGGATGAAATATAAATATTCTTTTTGGGAGAAGATTAGACTTGAGGCAAAGCCAACCAGTCAAGAGAAATAACTGCATTCTTCTCTAGGTTTCTTATTTTTATTTGGGATGGGGATCTGAATTACAATTAAAAAAAAAAACAGCTTACCTTCCAAATGCTAAGAAAGTAGCCATAAGATTTTTAATTGTAGCCAGTGTAGGAAGACTAGGTTTACGGTTGTTATGACCTATCAAATGATTAAATAACTGTCTAATTTTTATCCCGTTTTCTATTATCTAACTAAAATCAGTCGATTAATGTAGTGTTTAGGTTTCTCATGTAAATCTAAACATGTCATGTATAGTTTTTGAAATGAGTTCATAGAGTCTTTTAGGAAGTGATCTCATCCATTTATACTTGTTTTATAATTGTAGTTTTTAAAAAAAAAAATTTGAATGACATTGTTTTTATTCAGTTATGGTATTTTGGTGATCATGATGATGGTTTTAATTTTTATGACCAACCTTTCTATTGGGTGGGTAACAGTGGAGATGGTAGCAATGTGACACTCTTTAAAATGGCTTTAATGGCTTTCTGGTCATTTTGCATATTTTGTAACAGTGGAGATGGAGAGAGAGGTGTTTGATTTAATGGCTTCTGGTCATTTCGCGTATTTTGTATTTTTTCCTTCGCAAATGGTAAAGTTGCCATTTTACATTAATGTTAATGACAGTCTAACACTGTGCTGGAGTATGCATTTTTTTCGTAGTTCATGGGGTTTTCTGGTTATTTAATGACCTATTTGCAACTCACTAATAGTTCAAGTGGGAATTATCTGCAATTTACCCTTATTTAAATCTTGCCACCGCATCCAATGTTCTAGGGGCTTTTGTTTGGTGCAATAATAAAAGCTCAAGCTGTCAAGTGTGTGTTAAACTTTGAGAGTAAACCCTCTGCAAAACTAATTTCAAGAGTTTCTCTCACTGGTCTTTCTTCCCGAGCACCCAATGTAAACACAGGGAGGACTAGCATTAGGTAATAGCCACCTTAATTGCAACTTTCATAGGACAGTCTATGGTATCGATTCCTCTAAAACTAAAAAGGGCTGGCCCAGTGCATGAGACTCCTGCCACTGCAGGGTCTGGGGAGGGTTAGATGTACACAACCTGTTTCCTAATTTGAACCCGTGACCTCTAGGTAGAATAGTTCCCCATTAAGGATATATTAAAAAAGAATAAAATGACAAATGGAGGAAAAGATACCACAAATTAAGAAGCATAGGAATTGTGCATGCCTCTCCTCTTGATTGTTTTAATTGTCTTAACTTGGTGTATAGGTGACTAATTTCTAGCATTTGAGGTTTTAGATGTCAACTAGTCATTTATCTTATGGGATGCCTCTGAGGTTCTTGCCTTTCTGCAGGTATCTCTTTTGTTGTTCTTATTCTCACAATGTTGCCCCAAAGGGGAAATTCATTGCATTTGTATCAACGGAGGCGGAGACTGATCAGCCACAGATTGAACTAAAGCCGGGAATTGATCTTCTAGGGCCTGTGGACGAGATATTCTTTGATATCTATGACAGATATGAACCAGTTAATGAGCCTTCTCTGGATAATTGTTTTATATCAATGGTGAGTTTCTCTTAAATGCCATTATTGAATGCTGTATCTACAATGAAGCTTTCATTATGTGGATTAGTAATTACCTCCCTCACTATGTCCAACAGAGCTATGATGCCACAACTCACTTTGAGTCAACTGTCATTGATGTGCTCAATACGTATACCATGATAACTGGGAAGGTATGAAGTAATTTTTGCATTTGAAATTCGTCACCCCTGGTTCAATACTTCAAATATTATTTCAACTAGCTTTGTGGCTTGATTCATGTTTTTGATAACGAAAATTATGGTGCTGTTATAACATTTGATGATACATAAAATCACCTCAACAGCATTGCAGTATAAAAGGGAGGAGCCATATCAGAACATCGTTCTATATCTGCTTGTGTTCACTTATAAATTTAAAAATGTTAGTTTTGTTCAAAATGTTTTGGAGCATTATAAATGATAAAATGGAAATTGAAGTAGCAGGAGCACATGGTAAGGTTTTATTAGGGAAAGAAGTGATGGACACAATTATATAACAGTAAATAACAGCCAAAGAACCGCTTAAGATCGGAAGAAGTTGCTAATATGATACCTTAACTTCAATTTTGGTTCTGGTTGTGTAATTTTGTATTCTACATTCTAAGCATGCATCATGGATGTACAATTTCATTGTCCAAACTCTGATTTCAGACATAGTTTAACTGGTAAGAAGGGATGATGCAATTGTCTTGAATGTGTGTGATATATTGGATCATTGATTTCAGACATAGTTATGGGTTGTATGAGACTAGATCAAGAACTGTCGTTCTGTTTGAAAACAGCTTAAAGTAACATTTGTTTTTTTGAGAATAAACCTTCCAGGTAAACATATAGATTTCTGTATTGTAGGTAGTATTCTAGAACAAGGAATTAAACTCATTTTTATGCAATTCCTAAAGAAGTTAGGGGGAGGGTTGACTATGATGGTTGAGAAGAAAGAATTAGTTTCTAGAAAACTGTATCTTCCAACCTACCTATTGCATTTTATTTTTCCAGTAAAAAAAGGCATTTAAAAAGTGGCTGAAAAGTTATTTTGAGGCCATGATAGGTCACAAATTCGTTGAGTTGCTTTCAAGCAAACACGTCAATCAACAAAGGCAGTTCCTATAGATATTGTTTCTATGGTGAATTCTTTATGGCAGATTATTAAAGTAGATCATGTGTTGATGTGCAGGTTGTTGACCTGAGTGTGGATCTAAACGAGGCCAGTGCTGCTGAAGAATGAGAAGTTATATGGTCTGTGCATGCATGTACCTGTGCTTCCTTCTTGCCAAATTCAGTAAAACATCACATATTTCTTGTGTGATTTGCCTAATCAAAGAGCGCTTGGATTTGATTTGATTTTCTCCTTCAATCATAGATTATATCATATCATAATGTAATAAAATTGGTATTTGAATGCGCTTGTTGATAGCTTTAAGGTACAATTTGGAAATGCATCTGAATGCATATTGTTGCAGGCTGGCTAGGGCATGCATCATTCCACTATGACAGGAACTAGAAAATCAAAATAATCTTTATATAGAAAGGAATCTGGGCCAGCACTCTCTTGAGAGGTATGACAGGGCGCTTTTGGGTTGCAATGCCTGCCCTGTTTAGATGTCTGGCTTAGAAGTGGTGGTGTTAGTTTGTTACCGTGCCAGTCTGGTCTATCAAGTGTTTCAAAAATTATTTAGTTAAAAAGATAGTGGACTTTAAGCTTTAAATTAAGGAATTTGTGTTTGCATTTCAAGAAAACTTCTTGTACTCTATTATCATAATTACAAAATACAACAATATTGTTAATTACCAAAATACAGCCATGTCAAGGGTGGGATTTATGCTCACTTCGGAAGGAAAAATGGAAAATGGAAAGGGAAGTCTGAAAATGGAGTTTTTCCTTGTGTTGTTTGGTATGGAGGGAGGAAATGAGGAATTCATCATTCTTGTTTTTCAATTTTTGCTGAAGCATCCAAGAAATGGTAGTCGATGTTCATGTGTTTTTTGGTTGAATTGCATGATTTGATTACCTTACTCCATTGTTAGAAGTGGTTTTTGGAAGACAAAAATGTAAGAAGATGAGAGAAGATGTGTTTTGGTTTCTTTTCTCCCAAATTGGGAAGAAATGGAACAAGTGGATGGTGAGGACAGGAGCTTCCTCCCCCATGCTTTTCCTTCCACATTTCGGTTCACCAAAAGAAAAGAAAAGAAAAGAAAAAACAAAATTTATTTTATTTCTCTTCCAATCTCACTTTCTTCTTTTAATTTTGGTTTAACTTCGTTAGCACTCACTGAGGTTTAAGGTACTATCGCTTTTATGTTAGAATTTTTAATTTTTTAATAAGTGAAATGTCTTAATTGTTTCTAATTATTTAAATAAATTTTTAATATAAAAATATTAGAATTGAAAAATAACAAAATTGCCCTCATGATTATATGCTCACCATTTCTCTCTATACATTCTTCAATCATAAACCCTAACCAAAACATCAACCACCACTATTACCACCACCAATTAACCACTTCCACCATCATCAGTTAACCACAGCCGCTACCATCGCTTCTTTCTCTCATCTCCTCTTCCAACCATAACCACCACCACCCCTGTTCTTTTTCTCTAACCACCACCGCCACCAACCACAACCACCACCACCACTAGTTAACCACCACCACCGTTTCTCTCTCTCATCTCCTCCTCCCACCACCACGCCATTCACAACCACCACCGCCAGTTAATCACAACCACCACCCTTGTTCTTTTCCTCCAACCACCACCACCACCACCGCTTCTTTCTCTCTCATCTCCTCCTCCAACCACTACTGCCACTAACCACAACCACCATTGCTAGTTAACCACAACCACCACACCTGTTCTTTTCCTCCAACCACCATCACCATCAAACACAACCACCATTACCAGTTAACCATAGCCATTACAATCTTTCCTAGATCAATCAAAAACCCTAATTCATTCACCATTCAAACAACCAAACAAAATCCACGATCAGAAACCTAATTTTTCATTATTGAGGAATGAAATTAAGACCTAATTTTTTGCCTTAATTGAGGACTAAAATTAAGAGCTTATGTATTGATGTGTTAACATCAATATTTATGGAAATAAATAATTAAATATATATGTTATCTATATATATGTTAACATTAATATTTATGGAAATAAATAATTAAATATATAGGTTATATATTATAGTTCATTTTTTATTATTATTTTATGTTAACATTAGTATTTATGGAAATAAATAATTATATATATAGGTTATATATTATAATATATATATATATATATATATAGAGAGAGAGAGAGAGAGAGAGAGAGAGAAAAGGACAAATTTAGTTCATTTTTTATTTTATGTTAACATTAATATTTATGGTAATAAATAATTATATATATAGGTTATATTATTGTGTGTATATATATATATATATATATATAGAGAGAGAGAGAGAGAGAGAGAGAGAGAAAGAGTAATGATCTCTTGCTCACCGGTGAGCAAGAAATTTTCTACACACCAAGTATAGTAACCGTTGGATATAATTTAAGTGTAAAAAAGATAACTTCCAAAAATCATTACAATCATATCTAATGGTTACCATACATGGTGTGGAAGAATTTCTTGTTTATTGGTGAGCAAGAGCTCATTTATATGTATATATGTATGTATGTGTATATATATATAGGGTTGATGAAAGGGGCATTTTGGTCCATTAGACAGGATTAAGAGAGTAAATTTAGTATTTAAATGGGTTAAATTAAAAGTCAAATGGTAGCATGGTCATTTCACTATCAAAAAGTAGTATGACAAGATGTACTTTTGGCAGGAGGGGGTATACGTGATATACGACACAAACTAAATGAGGGTATTGGTGACAAAATTGCACAAAGTTGTAACCACGTGACAATACCTCAAACTTCAGGTAGTGTCAATAAAGTTTACCCTTTAATTTTTTAGTTTGCTTTTTACTTGCCCATTTGTTTGATTATTAGTTATCTCTCTATATTCCTACTCTATAAAATTAATTTCCGCTTAGGGTCGTGATACAGAGTAGGAATGATATTCATCACATAATTTGATTTTGATCTTCCCCAATTTAGAGGATATATCATTTTTCTTTTGATTCATTACATAATTTGATTTTTATTTTTTCGAATTTAGAGGATATATCAATTTTCTTTTGATTCATTACATAATTTGATTTTGATTTTTTCGAATTTAGAGAATATATCAATTTTCTTTTTTGAAAAAGGAAATTACACTGTTATCCACTTATCCTTCGAAAATACAAACAATTATCTCAAAAAAAAAAAAAAACATTCTTACGCTCCATTTTACTAAATAATTACGTGTTATGTGATTGAGAAAATCAAATGAGGTGTTAAGTTGTCCTCAATTGTTTCAAATAGCATTCCTACGCTTTATTTTAAATAATTTTTTTTAAGTAATCTTGACAAATAACATAGTTATTTCAAAATTTTCAATTTTAAAACTTTAAAAAGTAAAGGATTAAAAAGTAAAGGAGATACCGCAATTATTATTGCTTATTATTAATTTTTATTTTTGATTTATCATCGTAACATTCTGAATTAATCATAAATAATGCTATTCCAATGTTATTAGTGTAACAAAAAATTCTAAATGTATGGAATAAGATCAATCCAACGCATCTAAATAGATAAGAAACTTTTGGCTAGTGTTTTGGGTTAAATTATCAGATCCGACAGTGATTATATTTAATCCCTAATTCAGATATCCAAATGAAATTGTGGAAACCTAAGTGCTGACGTGGCAAAATCCTAACATCCCAATCCACTGTTAAGAAAGAGGCATCATCATTTTGGTACTACTACTACTCCTCCTCATCCTCCTCCTACAGGAAAGGGGTGATCTAATTGGAGAGTGATGGTGTCAGCTAATGTTATCAAAGGTAGTGGCGCCCTCCTCCTTTCCCGCTGCAGTCGCGGCGGCGCTGCTGGTGGTTCCCGTGGCCAACTTCCGCTGTTTCCCTCGTGTTATTCCCGCGTAAAGGCAGGTAACTGGAATGGCGTTGGGATTTCGATGGTACAGTCGCTTTCACTTTCCCCTTCCTTGCCCTTGCCAAGAAGACTGTTTTGCACGGCCTCTCAGAATATAGTGGTTGATTCTTCATCTGTCCCAGAAACGTCGTCGTCTCTGTCCTCTTCCTCTTCTTCTTCTAGTGATGGTGATGATGTTGATATGGGAATGATTAAGGATGCGGCGAACAGTCTGGACATTAGGGTTGGCCACATTCTCAAAGCCTGGAGACATCCGGAGGCTGATACCCTCTACGTCGAAGAGGTGGATGTGGGTGAGCCTCAACCCAGAATCATCTGCAGTGGCCTTGTCAATTATGCCCCTCTTGATCATCTTCAGGTATGTCTGTGTGTGTGTGTGTGTGTTTGTGTGTGCATATATATATATATATATATATATATATATATATTGCGCAACTCCTTTTCATTTGCCAGATTGCAGAACCTTTAATCGTTATGGGTTCCAAATTGTGAGATTTTGTGTTTTTCTGGGCTAAATGTATCTGCAAACTATATATTATTCAATTGGTATTCTCTGTTTGTTATGACTAATTTATGTGGAAACTGGTCCTTGCATAGTAGAAATCTGTCTCTTTGTTATAGTGATAGAATCATAGAATAGACTAATTTGTCATATGCTATGTAGGAGTGTACATGTAGCTGGTGACGCAAAATATTGTAATATTCTAAAATATCGTGCCTCTATGTGGTGCGGGAAATAACACTGGTTAATGAAATTTCACCCCTTTTGTTGACATATTGTCTTTCTTGTTTGAAGACAAACATTTACACCCTTGAACTAGCCTGGTATATAGTGGATTACATTACAGTGAGAGAAGCTGAAGTTTTGTTGACTTATGGTTATCATTGTAGTCTGATCTTGTTACACTAGGGTATCATGTCTGCGAAGTGAAACACAGTAGTTATCTTTTAATAGTTTTAGTTTTGTTTAAAACGATGCAAATTGTTTTATTCTTTTCTCATCATAACCTTTACATGTATATGTATAAATAAATAAGTATATATATTTATATCTTTTTGCATAATAATTTTTACTTTTATTTTTGTTCTAATTATTCCAATTGAAAAAGTTCAGTGACTCATTATTCATCAAGCCTTGATTTCCTCTCCCATGTGAGATCCTGGCTCTACAATTGGTAAGTAAGGTACATGAAGATTTTATCACAGGGATGAGTTGGAATAGGAGAGGAGCCATCATAATAATGTGTATGGAAATATATGTACTTTGCACACACACACACACACACACACATATATATATATAGACGAATATGGGCTGTGTTCTTGCCATGTTAATGCGTGTCATGTTGAGTTTACTTCCACCATATAATGTTGTAATAAGAAAGAGTATTTTGGCGATTGGTGTGAAAGTTCTTTTCTCATTCATGTTGGACTTTAACCTCTAGATTTGGGCCTAAACTCTGTCAATTTCTTGGAGCTCAAATTTTTTGTGCTTTGTCGCATGCCTTGCATCACAACAGGCTAGTGGTTTTTTATTTTTCCCCTGGACTGAATTCAATTTTGGATTGCTTCACTCATTCATTTGTCTAACTTGATTGGAAAAGTTTATTATAGTTTGTTTCCTCCTAACCAAAACCCTTGGGATTACTCAAGACGCGTTAACTTGAGGATGGCCTTTTCCAACTGGGCGAGTATGGCGTAGATCATGTTTCATAGCTGTACTAGAATTCACTTTATGGTAACAAAGCTTTCCTTGTTCATATATGCTTAAATGCGGATCATCACACCTCAAGAAGAGTCAAATTATACCCGTACACTGGACCACTTTTTTATTTTTATTTATTTATGTATAATAATAATAAGTATACATGTACACTGGATCATAAACAATTACTGAATACTCCATGGCTGTAACTGGTGAAAGTCGGGCAAGGGATCGTGTACCCTAGAAGGCAAGCCATAAGCGTCATTGTGATTTACATTAATCTTTTGATTCTTTGTTTTTGGTTATAAATAAATTAAAATGTTTAAATATGATCAAGGAAGCAATTAAATTATACATAACAAATAAAACACAGAAGTATAAGTATTTTCTAGACATTTTAAAAACATAGTAGAGTAATCTGGGTTTTATTTCTCATCCTAAGGTTGTTAGCAATTTGCTACTTGCACACTAGCCACAACCATTATTGTCATATCGAGTATGTAGATGGTCAAGTCATATGAGAAAGATGTGGATTTCAAAGCTGAGATTGAGAAATTTAAGGAACAGATAGTATACAGAGTTTAGCTTGAAAAATGGGTTGTTATATAAGGGTGCACAATATATGTGCCTCAGAAGCTCTGGGGAGTTGGATGAATTAGAAGTGACATTTATGTGGTGGTTAAACACCTTGGAGTTGAGAAGAGATTGTTGAACGAACCTCATTATTGTCCAAAGATCTAGCAGGACATGGCTCCTTTCATTAATAGTTGTGTTTTATGATGTACATCGAAACCATTTAATCCGAATCTAGCAATGCATCCACCATTAACAATTCCTGGCAGACCGTGGGAGAGTTCTATTGGGTTTTTATTAGAGGATTATGGAAGATGAAATCTGGTTTTGATTATTTGGATGAGGTAGTGGATCACTTCAACAAGATGATTTGTCTCATTACATGTGTGGAGATGCTTCGGGTAATACACAGTTTGATATAAAAATCTCTAGTCGAAACTAGGGTTATAAGTCGGACCTAAATTTTGATTGGGCTTGTACAGATTTTCTTAAAACTTGGGTCAGGCTGGGCCAAAAAACCTCAACATGACCTAAGCTGGGTTTTGCTTAGGCAGAGGTCTTAGGCAACTCAATCTAACATGAGCCTGATATTGTATACATATCTGTATTAAATATAAAGTAACATTTTTTATTTTTCGGCATTGGAATGATTTTAAAAAATTAGGTGCAATTTAAAATTATACATGCTTCCACATAGATTCATCACCACCGTTAACCCATGAACTTTGGATTATTTAGATGGAGAGAATGATTGTATGTTGTAAAAGAAGTCTTGGATTTGAATCATACGTCAGATCAAATCATGTGTGTGAGATGGAGTGACTCTTTTTGGCTTCATTGTGGGTTCCTGTTACAAAGGAGTCTGAGGATGTTTCATTTATTTGGATTCAAAGAGAGATGATCATGAGTTCTTCGTGTAAGGGTAAGATATTAATTGTAAGAAAACCGTCTCCTATTGGGTGGTTGGATCTAATTTTGATTGTTGCTCAGTTGGAAATCTATGCAAATTGGAGAGGGTGACTTTGTCAGGGATACTTTACCCCAAAAAACTAAAAAAGGCATTGTTGGGGATCGTGACAGAGTAGATAACTTAATCTATTTGAAGCCAACTGGTCAAGAAGATCTTATTAATGCAGAGTTCTTATGTATGCTTCAAGTTCTTTAACAGACCATCTCTTTTGAAGTGAGTTATCTCTTGGTGGAGGATTCATTATTATTACAGGTTGAGCAAAGAAGAAAGGAGGGGGTCCTCGCCATTATGATCACTTGATTGGGTGAGTTTGAAATGTTACCTGCTATGCATGTTTACTTTGCTTGGATCTGTAGGTTAAGCAATGGCAAAATGAACTTCTTGGCTAAGAGGGGGCTTGGATCCCTTGAGTGTGTTAGGTTATCTTTCAATCCTTGATATAGGTTCTGGGGTTGTTTTGCTTTGGGCATCCATGGCTCTTTTTCTGGAATGTTCCACATTTGTGGTTGCTCAACTTGTACCTTTATTTTTTATTTTTAAAGATTTTTTTGTTCCCTATTAGATGTTTGGATTTGAAGTGAAGTTTTGGTTTTGATATATTGAGAAGGCTCATATTTTGTAAACCTATAGCTGTAAACTGTTGCTAACTTGAAATCTTGAGATAGTGATTCATGTGTTGATGTTGATACAAATATTAACTTGCAGGACAAGAAAGTAATCGTTCTTGCTAATTTGAAGCCAAGAAATATGCGTGGTATCAAGTCACACGGAATGCTTATGGCTGCTTCTGATGCATCACATGAGAATGTTGAGCTTCTAGTGCCTCCTGAGGGTTCAGTTCCAGGTGAAAGAATATGGTTTGGTTCTGCAGATGAAAAAGAGAATTTACCCGATGCTGCCTCACCTAACCAGGTAAGACTACTATTAGGAATTCAAATTTTGACTGGTCAATAAAAATGGAAAAAATAAGAAGGCATGTGCTAATCAACTGGAAATTCTGAAAGCTATTTTTGCCAACCAAAAAAAAAAAAAAGCCTTGGGTCGACATATTATTATATGGATAACAGTACTGATGCTTATGCAAAATTGGGGATTGCCATTTTCATTTTGATTATCATGTAACAAAGAAATCAAATTTAGCCCTTCGTTTCTCTGTTCAACAAGAGAATGGTTTTCTATTTCTATTTCTATTTCCTGAATTTTTTTGGTATCTTTGTCTCAATTCACCTTCTTTTTTTTTTGCATCAAGATAAATTGATACATTCCTGTGTTCAGTTTGATTACGTATGGAAGCCCCTGCATCATAGCAAAAGCTTTTGTTGAAACTAATCCTCAAGCTAATTGGCTTGTGATTAGAAATAATAACAATGTCTCTCGAACATTATTGTAATTCTGATGTGTCCTCATTCGGGCATCTCATTGTTTAATTTGGTTATCTGATTTTTGTTTCTTGTCAATTAAAGGTTCTGCCTCATAAGAATCTGGCTTTCAGTTTTGTGTAGATTTTTAGTTGTTCTGCTGTAAATTTAATGAAATTACTAGGGGAATGAAACTATTAGGACGAAACTGCTCTCTGGTAATTTATGTTTTCTTTTCGCTATCTTCTAGACTTTTTGGTCATCCTATTGCTCTGCTTGGTTAATTAGTCTTCGGTTTTATAATTTGCAGATTCAGAAGAAAAAGATCTGGGAATTGGTGCAGCCTCATCTAAAAACAGACGATTCCTGTGCTGCTGCACTTAGCATGCATTTCATGCGAACATCAGCAGGTGTGGTGGTATGCAGATCCTTGAAGAATGCAAATATATCGTGAATTTGTGATCAAACTGAACTTCATGCTATTTGCGTGACTTTGTACCTTCTCAGACAAAATTCTCTCATTTTTATCTCCAGTTGACATTATGTCTAACTTCCTATGATTGCATTCATTTCTTATTCCATCTTTTCTTAGTAGTATCACATCAATTTCAACATTTTTAGCTACTGTTTTTAAACATTTTTTTTTAACTGCTAAAGATGTGTGATTAAGATAACCGATTTTGTTGATGCCTTTAAAGTTTTCTTATAAATTTGTGTATTCTACGAACTCCTGGCACTTCATTAGAACAACTTTATTCTTCTTCCTCATTCTCTCTTTATGGATTATTTATCTATTGGATCTCTTACCTATTAAGTTTCACAAAAGGCCATTATCCGGTTGGTGCTTATTAATTGGGGGTGTTGGGAGGGGTAGATTAGGGACATACCTAAGTTTTAGCATTATTTGCATTAAGTGGCTATCCTGACTCAAATTCATGTTCTCATGTTTGGTAGACTGTACTTTTATTATAGGACTTTGTCATTCTTTCATTTAACTTATTGAAAATTCAATTGCCCCCACTATTCTTAAATTTGTTATTTTTCCAGCATACATGATTTCAATCACAATAGTAGCTGTGGCTTCGACATCACATTTATTCTTGTAGATAGCAAATATTTTCCTGAAATTGCCAACCGTCTTCCGAGTCTTAAATAGGGGTGGCAATTCTACCCTGCCCAGCCCCGCCCCTATTGGGACGGTATGGGAGTATGGGACTCCTTTGGGGCAGATATAGGAAAAGCTAATAAAACCCGATTGGGTTCGGGACGGGGACCCGATTGTGCTTGTGCAATTACACCCCGAAAAAAATGAAACCCCACTGGCCACTGGACAACTTCTCCTCTCTCATCTGGCTCACTCTCCTCCCCCACACTCCCTCAAGCTCTTGTACATATATGTTTATAAACAAGTCAATGGGTATTTTACTCTTCAAACTGTCTATTCATCACTGTGCTTTCAACATCTTTACTCTGCAATGTGATCTCCCCTTTGTCTTCATACATTGTTGCTTTAGGCTAATCTCTTTTCAACCGTTGGCAATCGGTCCACGATGATCTCTCCCCCTTCCGTGGTTAGTTTATTTTTATATATATATCTGCAGGGCAGGCGACGTCAGGGTTGTGGGTTCGGGACAAACTTAAATGGGCAGGGTAGGGTTTTATTGCAACCCGTCCCATATCCACCCCGTCGCCAGCCCTGGTCTCAAATTAATCAACTTTCACCAAAATACTTTCAGATTACCCTTTTAGATCTTACAACATTTCAAGCTTACAACCACTCAATTTGGAGTAGTGGCTTCCAAAACAAACTAAGACTCGATCAAAGGCACTTACAGTTGTGATTGGAGTAGTCTCTCTAACTCACAGGAAAAGGATAGAAGCAAGAATTACAAAGGAAGTTTTGATTCCCTTCATAATTCCACTTAGTGGCCAAGAAAACCAGACATGCCATAGAAAGTTGGTGCTCCATTTAAAGGTAAAAAAATGTAATATTGTAAAATCAGCCATTACACAACACATTAACTTGCTTGTAGTATACAAACAATAATATTATTCATAAACACCAAAAGAAAATTTTCATTTTAGAAAAGAGTAAATCAGCTGCCACCTCAAATGCAATTTGCACCATGACGCGGAATTATAATGTTACATAACAATAAGAATATAGTCCACCAGTATCAGTGGCAATAATCATAATCTCTCGTTCAAATCAAAGACTGTAGTGCCAATGGCTTCAGTGGGGATTCAAGAAAGATTCAGGTATAGCTGCTAATTTCAGAAATCTTTGAAAACTGCAAACAAATCGCCATGGATGTAATCATTATCTACCAAGCTGACCAAGAAATAACTGCTCTGGACCTGCAATCATCATGAAGAAACCATGTTATCTCTTGCGAAAAAAACTAAAAAATTATGTTAGAAAAGGAGGAAGAGGTCTATATCAAGTTATTCAATTAAAAAACAAATAAATTGAGTGGCAATGCAATTTGACGAGCTCCAAACAACCTCTTCAAGCAGTTTTCTGGAAGGGTCAGCCTCTGGGTATAGTTGAGCCCATCCTCTTGACCAGACTTCAAATGCCTCATCCTTCCACACCATAAAGCTGGCAGGGTCTACCACAGTTGGCTGGATGATCTCCTTTCCTGGGAAGACTCCCCATGTCACCGCATTCACATCAGTTTCGCTGATGTTAGATAGCAAGCTCCCTTCTTTGTTCACAGCAATGTAGGTTAGGTATGGAAAAGCTTTGCAATTCTCAATGAGAGCATTCAACTTCTCCTTGGAGCAGAAAAATTCCACGTAGGCCTTCTGATAAACATACCCACCCGGTCCACCCCATCCTGCAAAACATATTTTGATTATGCCAAGGAATCAGGTCAACGTTGCCAGACATTGTCAGAATATCTTGACATGGTTTGCTTCATCAGATTATAAATCTAATCTAAAAAATGAAAGAGACGATCACCACCATACCTATTATTCACATTATTCAAAAACAAAATAAACAAGCATATAAACAAATTTTCTTTTCATCCTTGTAACAGGGAAATAAGCTTAATCATTTCTGACATTTTACAAAGACTAAAAATGCATGTCAGCCGATGGCATGAAGATGGACATAAGTGCCATTATAGAGCTCCATGTCCTGAAAGTTCTGGACTTGTAATATCATAACTCATAAGTAGAAACCAAAAGGAAAGAGCAAGCATGATTTGCTACTGCAATGAGATCAAACTTAGATCATGGAGTTTGTCTTTCAAATTGACCCCCAAACTAAATGTATTTAGATATAAGGGGTGAATTTGGTAGTATTATCGTATAATAAGTTAATTTCTGCACTTACCAATAGATGGGGAGTCAGATTTTTCTCCATTAACTGATGGTTGGCTATTGATAGTGAGGAAACCCTTCAAGTTAATATTTCCAAGCTGTTCATTAATGATCTTTGTCTCTGGCTGAAGCCCATCTAATTCCGACCATGGACTAGTTCTCAATTTCCCGAGGCAATATTTCATAAATTTCTGATATGTGACAATTCAAAAGAGGCACGTTTATATGGGAAATCTTATTTGATTGGCCTTAGAATACAGGATATATTCTAATTCAGAAATTGTACCTCATGAACATCCTCAATGTTTTTCAGAGGGACAGCCCATTCATCATGAAGTTTCTTATCACGTGCACGTGGTCGCATAAACTGTTGGGAACATCACAACATGCCACATGAAAAAAGAATCAATATTGTACAGTGTAGATGTTTCTCAAGTAAGAAATCATTCAAGGTTTTTGTCATTAATCAATAAATTTTTTTTTAAAAAAGGATAAAGGATCTATGGATTCCATTAAAGAAGGTCGTTGGAGTAGTAGTCAATGGAAGCCAAAATCCTTGAGTTCCATGAAGCAACATCTAAAAGAATGTGCACCCATGCATTTTTATCGAACATAGAGAGAGGTTTTGTTTAGCCTCATCAGCTTTCTTCTACATACAGGGGAAAGAATTTGTTTTGGTGCACACATACATCTTTTAGACTGCCTGTACATCTAGTCAGCACTTAGATATGCAGTGTGAATAGCTCATACCATTTGATAAATTCAACGAAGAGCCTTCGAGAATCGCTCAGCTCAAACTAAACTTTATCTAATGCCACAAATTGAGGAATGCTTGCGAAACAGCATCAATAACCCTATTCTTAAAACTCACATCATTGGACAACTCAAATCTTTCAGTCATGAATCTTCGAAACTAACAGTGATGTTTAAGGTTGCTTATTAAAAAAAGGAAAAACGAAAAAAAATATTGATATTGACAGTAAAATATTCGGTGACCAATGAATCCGTACTCAATACTGCTTTTGGATATTAGGACTCAAGCACTTCCAATTCAAGGCCAGTCGGTGTGCTATGGTCAAAATAGAATGGCCATGATTCTTCACTTCTTTATCACAAGATGATAAAGATGACAACGCAGAAGAACCTACTACGTTATCAGTAGACGATACACAACAAACATGCATATGAAAATATTATAAACATGTTTGAGATACATGGCCTATGTGCATAACCGTAATAACATTACAATTTAGAAGCAAATCTATACACACACACACACATATATATACACAAAATTCAGAACAAGAATATGAAGCCTAGTAAGCATGAATGGACTAGACGATAATTTAATGCAGTAATGATAAGTGTGTCGTTGAGACAAATCAAAGACGCTGACCTGTTGTCTAATTTTACTTACAGTGAAATTACAACCAAAAAAAAAAATTTGAATTTGATAAATCATGCTTACCTGATAGTCAGTCAGTGCTCCATAAGATGCATTACGAGAATCACCCCATCGCCCATGTGGGTAATGGTCCCAACCTATAGTCCTTGATATGTAGCTTTTTGGACGATTAGCCCTACCATCATTAGTTGAGACATATTAGACGTTTTTTGAGAAATCTACCAAAACTTTTACACAATGTCATGCATCCCTAAACCAGTAAAACAAAATTTGAACTGTGATATTCAATTTCCGTCTATATTGCATACCAGAATATTGGCCGAACATCTTCTTTAACACGGAAAACATTTGTAGGGCGCCTCCAGGGTAAGGGCCTTGCAATTTTGGACTCTTCAATTAGTCCAAGATTCTGGCAACACAAGTCTACTAGTAAGGCCCAACTTCAAATGTATACATTAATCACAGAAACAATATCATTGAATCTTTCAAGCTAAATGGTTTAACAGAATATAAAACCAACCATTAGTATTGCCAATGCTGATTTTTCCATGTTTAGTGTATATAGGTGCAATGTCTTAATCCCGTGAGCCAAAACCTTCTTGCACATTTCAGTTCCAAGGTGAACTCCATAGGCTCTGACAGCTTCTTCATTGTCTTTGATAGGCTCTAAGGCAGTCATGATCTCAGATGGTATCTACAGCATGTCATCAAATACAAATAGCAATCAACATGAAGTGTAGCGGCACCTAAAAACCTCAGATGCAACATAATATCAACACACACAACAAATGGACAAAGAAGAAAGTTTTACATTTGTTGAAAGAAATAAAAATATAAATTTAGCATGCACATTCAACTCAAGATCACATGTTTTCACTGATTCCCTTTTGGGAATTCTCTCCAATTTTTTAAACTATGGGAAGCGCTAATAAGATATTTCACAAAACTCAGCTCTAATAGTCCAGTTGAATAGGAGGGTGAAGGCTTTTCAAGAAGTCTTTTTGGTCTTGTGAATGCATTTATTGTAAATTTCTGGTTAGAGATGGGGATTCACGTTTTAGGAAGAGCCATACGAGGCAGCTCATGTATGGTTTGGGAACCGAGCCCCAGCACAGGGGCTGAAGTCATGAATATTAAATTTTGAGATGACTAGAAATGCATTTGATGGGGGAAAAAGGGAACTAGAAGACTACATATTCTACATTACATTGTATAAGATGCGCATTTTAACTTCAAATTATTTAAATTTAAGAAAATTTTAGTAAATATAGGCAACCCTGATATTAATAGTAGGAGTTCACTTGTGTACCATCTATAAAAGAATGAGGCATATCACAGTTGAAATGTAAAATTTCAGTTCTGTAGATCAGTAGTAAAAATTTCAATCCCAATCTTAAGCTTCTTCATTTAATTTAATTCCAAACACATTAAGATGCAGCACAATTCACTTTATCCATAAAAGAAAAAAAATACATGCAGCACAATTCAATGTTTTATTTATTTATTTTTTATAAGTTTTAATTTGGACCATTTCTCGATTTGTGCATGTCATCCTTGCACAGGAGCAATTCTAAAATGCTAATGGAGGTGAAAGAGCCAAAATGCTAATGGAGGCAGTGGCACAATGGGTGGCATGCATAGAAAAATGCTGATAGTAGCACTAAAGGTGATTACTTTGTGGTAAGCCAAGCGGCAGAGGATTTCACGTCTTTAGAAATGTTAGCAGAAGCTTCTTGAGTTATGGTATTCAGTAACCAAGGTGGACATGAGAAAACAACAGGCAGTTTAAATTCTAAAAAATTATTGATAAAAAAATAAGAGACTCAAGTATAAATCAATCAAGAAGAGAACACTCTATAAAGTACACAGGATCTGAGATGAAAGTACTCCCGAATTTGTCCTACTAAAAGGTCAATGTTCAAGAGATTGCATACCTTGGTTTTGCAAAAACCAGTCATGCGAATGAAGCCCTTATAATTATTAATGGGCATGATGCCTGGAACAATGGGACAATTTATTCCAATTTGACGGCAATCATTCACAAATTTCAGGAAAATATCAGTATCGTAGAAAAGTTGAGTGACAATAAGATCAGCTCCAGCATCAACCTGCAAAATAAACAGGCCATCAGTAAAGAGGGCTCTTTTCTTTTTCTTCGTGTGTGAGAGAGGGGGTTTATGGGGGTGAGCTGGAACTGTGGGACAGCTACAGGGAATATCATAAGCATGCTAAGTTCATCATGTTTTATGCAGCAAATTTCATGCATTTCCAACCTTCGCTCTGGAAGACCACATTTGTTTTCTCTGGCTTTTTTTCTTTTGAATTTTTAATTTTTGGGAGGGGGAGTTTCCTAAATCAAATCCTATAGTCAATTATTCCCACCCTGTAATACTTAAATTGGACTAAAAAGAACCACATTTTACTACAAGAATCAATATAAGATGGAAACTAGTTCAACTTCACAATAATAAAATAAATAAATGGAAAATCACTATCAGAACCAGATCCTTCTAACATACCATTGAATGATCATATATCATTACAGTTCCAAAGGGTTTTCACGCATACATCTCGAGCCTCACATTAAAGAGGCTTTAGGGCGAGTATCAAAGTTTATATAAAGCTTTAAGGCTCCATGAACATGTGAAAAATGCATATGCAAACAATTTACTCCACAAAAGAGGACAACAAACCGGAAATACAATACCTTTCTCTTCAAATAAGCAAGGTCATTCTGATATGCCTCCGGTGTAGCCAAACCATCACTTTGAATCACATCAGGATGTGCCTCTGATCAGAAAGGCCAAAAACATATAGTACATTGTTAAAAGAACAGAAGACCGATCTTCAATTGGTTCACGAAATTACCCAATATATATATATTCGGAAAAAAAGAGAGAGAGAGATTCGTTCAAAACCTGGATAGCCAGCAACAGTTATGCCAAAGTAGTCGCCATACTTGGACTTAATATGCTTCACCTGCACAATCAATGATAAAACAAGCAATCAATCAAACATTGAAGAAACCATATCACATCAAATCAGATCAGATCTGGAACAAAGAAGAAAATATATATATATATATATATATATATATATATATATAGTGAAGAAATGAAATGACAGACCAGGTCCAAAGCACAGGCGAATCCACCCTGGATCTGGACGAACTTGTCCTGGCCATGAGGAGGGTCACCGCGGAGAGCGAGGACGTTCTGGATACCATTGGTCTTGATGGTGTCTAGGGCATGGTCGATCTTGTCGACGGGCATGTTGGTGCAGGTGAGATGCATCATAGTCTCCACGCACACCATGTTCTGCATCCGGTTGGCGATCTCCAGTGTCAGATCGGCGGTGGAACCTCCAGCACCCCACGTGATGTCGCAGAAGGAGGGGTTGTGGGCCACCATCCGCTCCATCCTCTCGAAGAGGTTGTCGACTCCATCATCCGTCTTCGGCGGAAAGAACTCGAACGAGAACACCACCTTGTCCTCCGCAGCCGCCGACCGGATCTTCTCTATCACCTTCATTCTTCTTCAACAATGGCAGCTTTCTTGCTCACCCACTGAACCAATCACGGTGAGTGAAGGTGAGAAATGTGTCTTTATATGTGTGTGTATATATATAATATATATATACTAGTGAGTTCTCTATTTCAAAGAGAGAGTAGAACAGAGTATATTAATAATGGTGGTTCATGTTAAGATTTGAAAGTGGGTTTGTTTATATGAGAATTGTTAGGAAATGAGTGAGATCTAATCTGGGTTTAGTGGTGCCCACAACTCAAGAACCCAACAACCCATTTGCAGTTCAAGTCACTCTCACACCAACTCTCCAGCTGCCGAGTTTTTCTTTCCTCCTCGCCACTCACTCACTCCCAATTCCCAAAGTTTGCTGCAAATTTTTATTTTATTTTAGTTTTTAAAATGTTAATTTGAACTAAAATAATATATTTAAATTGTGTTATTAAACACACTTAGTTTACTTAATTAATAACAAAATATTAAATTAAGTTATAAAAGAACATCTTTTGTCTTTCCTTCTTAGTGAATCATGAAATTGAATTACAATATTCTTTTGCATTCACAAATTTTATTTTTATTTTTTGACAATTTTTCAATCATGTATAAGAAGCAAAAACTATCATGATTCACGAGCGCGCTCACAGTGAGAGCATTATTAAGGTCTTATTGGATAATAAGAGGGCGTGATTCTTCTCATGGTTAGACGATTCATTTAATAAAACCATATTATATTATATATATATATATATATATATATATATACACACACACACACGTGATTATGGTCCACAAGAAGCAGACAAAACGAGAAGTTCAAATACTCCACAATATTAATAGAACCGACACTACTAAACATTTTCCACATGTTCAAATGATCTATGAGAACCCATAAGGGTGGGGATTGCTATTGCTCATTCGGTCTAAATCGGTTATGGGAAGGTTAAATAATTTTTGAATAATTATGAAAATAAGAGTAAAAAAATTTATAAAATTGTAAAATGGGGATAGAGATAGACATTCTCGCTCCGTTTCATTTATATTTATTATATTACCCTTATATATAATACACATACAGAATTTTTCTTATATAATTATATATATAACCTTTATTAGTTCAAATCTTATTGGTGGTGCACATATAAATTATCAGGACCTTATGACATAATAATGTAAAGACTAAAAAGAGTACAATTACAAAAGTAATTCTCTAAAAAAAATTCTTAAAAAAAAAAAAATAATTTGCCTTACCCTGTTTCATTATTAAATGGGATAGGACAAGGATGAAAGAACTTTTTTAAATGGAGATAGGTCGAAGAAAAGCACCCGTCCAAATCCATCCCATTGCTTGTTACGATGACCTCTTTTATTTTCTTTGTTGTGATTAATTTTGTTGTTCCATATATATACATATACATAATACATATATACACTCCCACAGTTTCAAATGATATACCAAAATCAATAACTGGGTTAATGTTTATATACAAGAGTTGCCCAATTACAATGCCTTTTTTTTTATTATTATTTGTTTTGTTGTGGTTTATTTTGGTCTTCCTTGTATAAAAACACACACATATAAAAATATTTTCTCCATAAATCATAATTGTCTCTATTGGGTTTTTGAATCCCAATCATCGTTTAGGATTTGGGTTCTTTATGGACTATTTTGGCCAACAAACTCTCGAAATCTAAAGTTTGTGATTGGAGGAGGTGAGGTGGTGCACATGTAGCCACACGTCACAAACACACACTGATAACATCCATGTGAACGTCTAAATATACACTTATACATACATACACAAACACACACATATATATATACATATATAATAATAGGAATGAGTAGGTGGAGTTGGTGGATCGGATCCGCTCTCACCCACCCCCAGCCGACTAATCGCCAAAAAATTTCCCATTAAAAAAAAAAGAAAAACCTTACCAACATCAATTTTTTCTTTACTTTTTGTTATGGGCTATGCGTATGTTTAAAAAAAAAAAAAAATCGTCAATTTGTGCATATTGAATCAGATTGGATAAATAATAAATCGATTACTAATTTAAAAAATACAAATTTATAAGCCACAGATTAAATTATAAATTAAGAAGTAAAAAATTCAATCTGTGACACTCTGGGACATTCTATTAGAATTTATAATATTTAAATACTATATATATATAATAATATCTTATAACTTTTAATAATAATATTATAATATGTTATATTTTTTAGGTTAAAAAATTAATATTGAGCCCTAATTAAAAAATAATTATATTGAATTATTTGAATTAAGTCCAACTAGTTAATTTGATCAGTTATATAAAAAATTAGATAAAATTAAATTGCATATTCATCCATATGTAAAGCCGAATCGAATTAGGATTCCGTGGTCACCCCTAGTATTTTGGATGAGTTAGTTGGTTACCTTTAAAAAAAAATCCAAATCCAATTCTTATGCATTTTAAGTAGTGATTCGACTGTACTTATGAAGTCATTTAACCAACCAATCAATTTCTGAAATCTATTTATAAATTACTTCAATGTCACCGGCACTTTGCAACAACTATACCCTTCAAAGAGAAACCCAGAACAATCTCTTTATTTATTTATTTTCTCTACTTACATATATATTTTTTTGTTTTTATTTGCAGATTGTAGATGGAATATAATGAATTCAAATAAATTTCCCAGAAAAAAAAAGAAGAATTCAAATACACATACATCCATGAAACTAAACATGTAACGCATGCCAATATATTAAGTTCGACTGATGCTTTGCAACTGTGGCTAGAATTCCTCTCAATTCATCACACTTGCCAAGGTTCAAGTTTCCATAGAAACAAAAGGGAAAAAAAAAATGAATCTACAATTACTTCAATTCAGCAACTGTACTACAAAATATTCCATACTTAGAAAAATCTTCCAGAGATGAAATGTAGCAAGTATAGGGGATTCAAAGCACAAAGGTTTTCACCAGTAAACAAGAACTAGATAGTTTTATACGCAATCTCGTTCAATCTCAGTACAATAGGATTTCTCACTATGTTACATTTGTAATGCTTACAAGTTGAATGAATCAACAAAAGAGGATATTACATTTGGAATGCTTACAAAAGATGAATGAATCAGCAAAAGAGGATTTTTTTTTTTTTAAAAGAAAAAAAAAGGTCCTACTGCATTAACAAAAAATATTTCAGAAACACCTTATTACCCAAAAAGATTTGGTAGAAGACAGAGATTACAATTAGTACAACATTTATGTAAACCCAATGCAAGGTGGATCTTCAGGTTACAACATACAGTGAAGAAGGAGCTACAGTAAGAATCACCAATACCTGCAACACAACACGACAAGGGTTAAAATACCCGACTTATTTATCTTTCAGCTCAAAGACAAATATCAAAGGGTCAGTAACATACAGCAAAGACATGTCACAGTTGCAGATCACTAAGTCACTAACCCAGCTAGCTTTAGTCCAACAAAATCCTTCAACCAAACATGATCAGAAAATTGGAAAATCAGCAAACTGTCACATGGTAAATTTACGAGGACATTATGTGTCCTATGCAAATACAAGAAACCCCGGAGCCCCGACAATTCAACAAGCTTACACTTCTAGTATGAATAAAAGCATGCGAGAAAACCTATCAATCCTACAAAAATTAGGTCCGGATTGTGTGAAAAACAATAGCAAACCGTTCGACAAGAAAGTGAAAGGAAATCTGACAATGTGTTGTCTTGGGGAAAAAGTGGACCTCAATCCCTTTTTCCTCAGCAGGAAAACCTAATAATATACTGTATTAATGTTCTTCAAAAAAACACCCATCACTGGTACTGTAACATCCTAGTTCTCTTTTGACGCATTTTCAAAATTATGTTCACATGTTGTAGTTGTCACAAAGTTTGCCAGAATAGAGTGTTAATTAGTTCCAAGAACTTCCCCAACTATAAAACACGAAATATAACAGACAGCTCTGTTTGTGCTTTTCTTACATGAGTGTGTGGCATGTTCTAAAGATGCTAGATAGTGTGCTGCAAACAAATACTATGGGAAGAGGTTCCCACATCATTGCATTAAAATAGCAATCAGAAATATTTTGAAATGTTTCACAATTCAAATTAGGGGTAAGAGAAGAAGAAAATATCACTTGATATACATGGAAAATGGGTAGACTGAAATCAGAATGAAAACAGTAAAGTACAAACTTCACAGTTCTAGTCTTACCCAGATATAAAAGGTGAGAACCAAAGTTGCAATACGCTTACCAGATAAGTTGCGCAATTCAAATCTGAAATAATCTCAATACTCCAGATTTAATTTTTTATAATATTTACAGCCCATATAGCAGCTTCTAAACGAGCACCTATTTTGGGAAAATTCATTTCACATTTTGTGTACATGTCTATTCACTAAGCCCCAAATCAAGCTAGTATAGTTCAATGGTTCCCGTTCCTAAGCTATACAAGTTAGTCCAGATCCAATTCCAAAATGCTAATTAGCAGAATCCTTTTCAAATCCAATCCGAATCAGTTGGATTGCTGCATTAGGGAATTGGCCTCTTGTCATTCTAGTAAATCATGTTAGTTTCCTTCAAAAGTTAGCCCCAAAAGATCAAGCTAAAATCAGTCCACCAAACTCTGAGCCTTCCTTACCTTGTTCAAGTATCCAACTCATACATTCGTCACCAAGGTTAATTCGAGGTTTGGCAAGAGTAAAACGGAAATTTTCACTCCATTACTTTATAAAATATATTTAGGTTTTTTTTGATAAAATCTTCTATTCAAATCCATTTTGGTTGACTGCTGTTTTACTGGATGCAATGTTTCTTGCAAGAAATTTCTTTGATTGGAAATTTCTAACCAGATAAAGGAGAATTCTCTAGTAAATTTGTTTAAGCTGTTGATCTAAATTCACACACACACAGAGATCTATTAAATTTGTACTACATTTGATAACATATTATCAAATGCATTTACTTTACAAAATAAATAAATAATCAGACAACTTTAAAGAATTTCAAAAGTCAAGTATAGAGATTTAACTCAAACTTCTGTTAACCTCCTCCTTCTCCATTGCTGAAACTACACTACGTTTTAAAGTCTATCTTGTTGCTATACTAAACAGATTCTGGGATAACATCTGGTGTGGGAACACTGTCCTGGCTAGCAGATTTTCTCGGCTTTTCAGGATAGCATCGGATAGACATGCCTTGGTGGCCAACTGCTATCGGCTTGATAGCGGGAGGACGACTTAGGACGTGCAGTTCCGGAGAGCGTTCCATGATTGGGAGCTGTATGAGGTTGCAGAATTCTTAGCATTGCTTTATAGCCAGGTGGTGGAGAGTGAAGGGATGGATGAGAAGGTTTGGGTGGGTTCCCCGAGAGGCCTTTGCAGTCCGTCTCTTCTACCAAAGCCTTTTGGAGATCCCCAGCTCTACCTTCCCTTGGAAGGCCATTTGGAGATCCAAAGCTCCTCTAAAGGTGACTGTTTTTTGCTTGGAGAGCTGCGCTAGGGAGGACCCTAATCCTAGACAACCTCAGAAGAAGGCGTCATGTGGTTAACTGGTGTTGTATGTGCAAGCAAGCAGAGGAAATAGTTAACCATCTTCTTCTCCATAGCCCGGTGGCAAGGGACGTCTGAACTATGTTTTTGGAATTCTTTGTGTGTCCTCCAGTTCCATGGTGGATATGCTACAAGCTTGGAGAGGGTGTTTAGTGGTGAGCCGCCAAGCCAGAGATGTGTGGAGGGCCACTCCCCTTTCTTTATGGTGGGGTTTGTGGTGCGAGAGAAATATGAGGTCTTTTGATGGAGAAGAGACTCCCATTTGGTCTCTCAAATACAATATCTTGGCTAACTTATTTTTTTGGGTTAATGGGCAAAATTGTAAATCTATGGAACATATTTTGGAGTTTGTGGATAGTTTAAAGTTATAGCTACCCGCTTGCGGCTTTTGTGTATTCTCTTGGGAGCGCTCCCCTCTTGAGGGCCTTTTATAAAAATCTTACTTATCAAAAAAAAAAAACAATCTTGTTGCTATACTAAAGTGCATTACATGATATGTCTTGCCTATGCCTGGACCTGGGAAGGAAACACTGAAGAGGCTGTGATCTGGGTAGCTTGACGTGGGTAATGCTGCCCCATGCTCAACTACTCGTATGACCGATATTATTATTGCTTCAATAACTCATATCATGCAAATCACAATATGCTTAAAATTGTTATCCTATCTTCTTCTTCTTCTTCTTTTACGTTGTTCCAGTATTATAAAAATTTATAAAACTTGGCTTGATCTTACCAGGTCTTATATAGTTTCCTGCAAAATTCAATTGAAACTAGAATTTGACTTCTGACATTTTCTTTGGAGCCCTTTCCTGAGCATCAACTGTTTCATATCCAGTTATTAGTAAACATGAGATGTTTGGCTTCCTGGAAGAAAGGAGAAAAACTTAAATGCTCCATGTGTAGTAATGACATAGTATCACGCACTAATTACCTACTAAAATAGATGCATTTTTACTTATGTGTCAGTATTTAATTAGTGCATGATACCATGTCATCACTACACTAGGAGCATTTAAGTTTTTTCTCGGAAGAAAGGATTATGTCTAAAGGTGGAAAGTAATACTAAAAGGCTAAAAGCAGTTCAACTAGTTTTCCTACATAAATATAATATGATCCAAAACCCTCATTTCTATATAGCTCTTTCTGAATTTTTAATATTTTCATCAAATCATAAATAGATATCAAAAAATACTTTCTCAGAAAGTCTTTCTTAAGGAAGAAAATAAAAAATTACAGCATTTTACCAGGTCCTGTAAAATGTTTGTCGAAGTTTGGGTATTGAAAGGGAACAGCAGAAGTGGACAGAATGATCCATGATGTAATTTTAATTGAGAAGAGGTATGTCCTACTGTTAATCATATTTTTAGAGGAATTTGTTGGTGCAAAGTACTGTCAACATATTGGGCATGTAGCTATATTAGCTTATGTTGAAATGGAGCTCTGTATAATGTGTAAAAATTCATCAAGATATACTGATGATATTTAGAGGCCCAACGGGAGAGGCATCCTTTTTCTCCTCTTGCGCATTGTTAATCTCAAAACTTCACTCTGTAAAACACTGTGAACATTAGTCAAGTTGCACTTTGGCTACAGTTTTTTTGGGATTCTGCTAATAATTTGACCTTGAATTGTGGTGAACTTTATTAGAAAAATGGAAACTTCTTAGGCATGGAATGGAAATGACATAAAACTAGAAGTTAAGAATTACATGACAACCTTGAATACATTAAATAAGTTATGAAGATTAAATGTAAAAGCTCGAAAAACATAAAATTGGTTGTACTGACTGAATACAAAACAACAGGGTCCGGCTGCTCATATACATCAATTCAAATATAAAACTTCTGATTCAATACCTAGGACTTTAATTTTTCAAATAATAGAAAATTAAAAAATTATCTTTCTAAGTTACACACTATCTTTAGAAGGACTAGCAATTCCTCGTGGCAGGTACAAGCGTAATGGAAAAATAAAAGCCAGTGCTTAAATAAGGCCATTGCCTAATGGAGAAACGATATTGTTGAGTAACATTTACATTATGCCCAACTATAAAGGTGAACTTGTGATTTCACTGATTAATGGCTGTGGCGCCATAATGGCCAGACCAGGCAGCTGGCTTAAAACTGCATTACTGTTTCATTCTTCTATAATTTTCCTTCCCAATTTTCAGCCATCTTCTCTTTAATACCACTTCTAAAACACAAGATCTAAGACTAAATTCTAAATCAATCTCCGAGTAATTCATTCAATCCATAAGTTTTTAATTGTTTATTTATTCATTTTCTCTTTTCACATGATCTATGTTAAATCTAACACAAATTTTTTTTATTGATGTTAGATCTAGATTTGCTATAGTATAGCATGAATTATATAATATATTAGTATATTAGACAATTAATAACACCAATTCTTAATTACATTACCAGACCACCTGCCCTGTTTACTGAAACCTATACTTCAGTAAAGAATCATAACCATTCATGATAGCTTTCCAAAGCCCCACATGATAACTGCCCCTAAATGCCCTCACCCACCACTCCTCATGCTTATGGACCACTATTTTTTCCTGCAAAAAAACATTTTCCAATCGAGAACTCCAAAAGAAATAGGTTCATTAACACATCAACTCAAATAATCGAGCCACCAATTTCTTAGCAATAGAAAGGAATCCAATCAATAAGGTGAACCTCAAACTCAAACTCATCTCCCATAATGTATATATATATCCAGAACAAAAACAATGATCACTTTTCCTATAAGACTTTTTTCACCAAATACTACCAAATTACCAGAATGAAGTTTGTTGTAGATTTTCCGTTTCTTGAGTTATGCCTCTTTAAAAAAATTAGATTGCACATACCAAGAAAGATACATGATTTCGAAGTGTACTGGTTCCAGTTTCAGAATGTTTTACAGAAACACAAATCAATCCTATTTCACACGAATTAAAAAGAATTATAGATTATTTTGATAAAAAATTCATATGACAGCACTTCTACTACAGGTATAAAACAAGTCTTTTAGGTAGTAATGCGGTGAAATCAGAAGCTAGACAAATTTCAATTCGCAGCAGCATCTACTCCATTTTGATGCTAGTGTATTATAATGTAAGTGGACCCGTGGGTGTATAGGCCATTAGTATACCCGGGTTATTATTTACTAAGCTTCTATTATAATGTAGATAAGTCTCTTTTGAGTTGGTATGTTGTTCATTTCTAATTTTTTTACTTTATTGTGTTTCTAAAGAATTTCTTAAATATTTCTCCTTGCACAGAGTGAAATAGAACATAGGAAACAGGGGTAGTTACTAGATTTAACTCTAATAATGATGTTAACCTTCCTATTCTAAACCCAATTTTTGACCAATCCCATAGTCACCCTCGTGAAATCACACACACCACAGCAAAATTTATGTTTTCAAACCCCATTGTTAGTGAGAAGATTGGCACTCTTTCTATTAAAATTCTTTTCATTTTTATTTCCCGAAAACAAAAAGTTCTGGTACATTTTAACTTCAATTCCTAAAGACCACAAGGAAGATTATGAATATAACTTTGACAACAAGGAGTGAGAAATTAGAATCAGAAGTCCAATATTAACAAGAAATTGTACTCACCCTACTGCTACATTAGAAATTACAGGGCTCCCAATCTTCTTTTGACATGTCAAGAAATTCAATATTGCCGTCTTCAAACATTATCTGTGAAAACAAAAATGTACCAGTTACTAATCAAACTATAAATTTACCACCATAAACAGGCAGAAACTTCCCTCACCGAGTGTTTTCTGGTATAGTTATCAAAACGTTTTACAATCCCAACGGACCTGGAACATGTGAAGCATGGATTAGAAGAAATTTAACATCCAAATTATAACAAAAATGAGAACAGAGAAAATAAGAACAAATACAGAATTTTGTAGTAATTCAAGTAAAAAATATTTAACTTCAACCGAGTTCTATACTTCCAACTGAATGAACTTTATTGGTGGGCTACCAATTCATTTAGCGTTAAAGAAGCTGAAATGAATCATATAGGCTAAGCATGCTCAAGCCTCAAAGCACTGTTCTCAATAGTAGTTCACACCTCCAGGAAATTTGAGCAACAGTTTACTATCAAAGATAAAGGTCATTACTTAAAGTCCGTATCTGTTCCACCCTTCTAGCAAAATACATAGGTAGGATGTCTTTAGTTTACTATCAAAATTCAAAAGTGACTCTTTCTAAGAAGCAAACAAATGCTACAAAAAAGACAAACAAACATCTCTTGTTCCCATCACAGGTGGCATAGAGTACATGCAGAAAGTTGAGCAGAATCCCCTCTTTGCTTGCTTCTCCATTCAATTCTCTCATAAATAAGTGAACTGTACCCATGGTCATTCATCAACACTACAGGGAGGGCTGTTGAAAGACACTACTTCACTCTCTCTCTCTCTCTCTCTCTCTCTCTCTCTCTCTGTGAGAGTGTGTGTGTGTGATAGAGAGAGAGAGAGAGAGAGAGAGAGCCAATCTCACTTCCTTTTAGACAAGATGGATACTGAACTTCTTTGAAAATGTTGAGGGGGAAAGGTATATTCACTAAATAGGAAGAAGGATTTTAATTCTGGAATGATTTTTTTTAAAAAAGAAGAAAAACCTAATAGGGGCAGGAAAAGGTGGTAAAATAGGTAGGATCATCAGTTGGAATGTCAGAGGACTTGGCATTAGTCTGTTAGGATGAAAAAAAACAAGCAGAGTTTTCAATGGCCAACCCAGATATAGTGTAATTACGGAAAAATATGGAAGAAGTCATTGATAGAAGCTAAAAAAATTAATTTGGGAAACTAAGCACAATGACTGGTTTTCTTCGACAGCTGAGGACCTGTCAAGAGATATAGTGGCTGGTAATCAAGAGTTGCTGCTAAAAGAGAGATAATGGTAAGATGCTTTCAATTTCGGTGAGATCTCAGTCAGACCTTTGTCACCTTCCAGTGTATTAGAAGGTCAAAAGAGAAGTATGGTGGCTCTAAAATATCCAGGAATATGGATGGTTTAAATAATTTTGTATGGGTTCCTAATTGTACAACCTTCCTTTTAGAAAAGGATCTATGACTCGGTCTGAAATCCAAGAGAGGTTGGTGTTTTATAATCTCGATAAAGGCTGGGTTTCTTTGCCTCCTGTTGGATCTGTCAAGAGTATGATGGCTGGAATCTAGAGTCGCTACTTAAGTAGAGAGAATCAAAGCACAGATAATCATAAGATGCTTTTAAATTAAGCACAATGACTGGTTTTCTTCAACAGCTGCTGATCTGTCAAGAGATATAGTGCTTGATAATCAAGAGTTGCAGTAAAAGAGAGATAATGGTAAGATGCTTTCAATTTCGGTGAGATCTCAGTCAGACCTTCAATTGAATTAGGAGGTCAAAAGAGAAGCATGGTGGCTCTAAAATATCCAGGAGAATGGATGGTTTCGATAATTTTGTAGGGGGTCCTAATTGTACAACCCTCCTTTTAGAAAAGGGTCTATGACTCGGTCTGAAATCCAAGAGAGGTTGGTGTATAATAATCACGATAAAGGCTGGATTTCTTTGCCTCCTGTTGGATTTGTCAAGAGGTATGGTGGCTGGAATCTAGAGTCTCTACTTAAGTAGAGATAATCAAAGCAGAGATTATCATAAGATGCTTTTAAAGGTATTAGCCTGTTAGGATGTCAAAAGAGAAGACTGTTGCCCTTAGCATAAAAAGGAGTATGAGTGGTTTTGATAATTTTGTAAGGATTTCAATTCGTACAGCCATCCTCTTGGGAAAGTGTCCTCCCACACAGTACCATTTAATACCCTCCCTCCAAAAGGTCCGTGTAAGTTTAGAATTTCAATGTTGTTGGATAGGAGTTTGGGTTTTAAGTGGAGCTCAGAATAAATGCCTCCCATTTATATTGAGCTATTGGACTTGATAGTCCGTTGGTAGGATTCAGGTTGGGTAGTTTCGTTGGGGTCAGATTTGACCAAGAACCAGCTTTTGTATCCTAAGACATGAAATGACAGCAACAAAAGCCCAATCTTATGAAATTGTTGATCTTTTAACGGTTGAGTGAAAATAACACAGATGGCTATGGAAGAAGGAAAAGAAGGAGCTTCTCGGTATCAAATACAACTGGTTTTATTAAGGGACAACTCATGATGTTCATACTGATCTATCATGCACAGCATTGGGTAGACCTGATACAATAACTGTCATAGCTCTAGAGTATCTTTTGTTCAGTTTCTTCTGGAACAATCACATACATCTGTTAAAAACCTAGATTCAATCTCACAATAACACTGCATTTGTCATTTTACTTGGGGTCCATGTTTGTGTCTATGTGTTCTCACCTTTACATTTAGTCTTACTCTCCAAAGATCCATAATAGATGCTACAGAAATTGCAAGACAGGCTACTAAATACATAGTAGTCTAACTAATCCACCCATAAGGCCATGGCCTAATGTTCCTCAAAAGCAAATTTGAAAAGACTTAAATCCAAATCAATGAAGAACATAAAAGGAAATCCCAAAAAATGGTATGCAGATTATAGAAATACCTTTTATTTGTGTGGTGAATAATTCTAATAAGTTCACCGATGCAATTACGAGGGCACGTCCTTCTCTGATTATGATCATGTATTGAAGTTCCTAAGCATAAAAAAAAAAGTGCAATATTATGTTGGAGATTTCCAATAAAATCTAACAAAATATGAAAGTAAACATTGAACTAGAGAGTTTGCTTACCTATATGCAGAACTCCATTCTGGTAAACCTTCCAGAACAGCAAGGCCACAGATTAGTCCACAGCTTGCAAAAATATTGACAAGCAATGGTCAAACAAGAACAAGAACAAGAAAAAAAGACGTCAAAATAGCTAGAGAGATTATAATATTTGTAAAATTGTATAATATGAAAAAAAAATCACTGGTTGGTTAACAGAAGAATTTGGATTCTGAATAGAACCGTCATACCATGGTAAAAGGAAGAAGAATCTTTTGCTTTAAAAGAAAGAAAGGATAGAGTGAATAGTTGTATGGTAAATAAAAAGGACTTCCAAGATGCAACTAACTTGCATCTTACCCAACATCTTATCTTCATGTAACAAGAAATAATGAAAGATTAAATTATCAAAGGTTATATTTCTCCAGGAACTTATTGCAGCACCTCCATCAATATTTACAGATAATGACAGAATTCAAAATGACCTATGATTACCATCCAAGAGAAATGAATAGGTAACAAATTACTCAACCAATTAAGAGATTTAAATATAAAAGAGAAGATATAACATTCTGACAATTTCAGTACACAACTCTACAGAGTCATCAGTCAATAGCACTAATAAAATTTATATTCTTGAAAAAAGAAAATTGGAAACCAATCTAGCAAAGACAAATTTTGAAAATAATATGATAAATAAAACAAATTGGAAAATTACATCATATGCCATAACATAATCATACCAAAATAATCACCCTTACATTTTGTTTTCCAGATAGGATTGCTTTCACTTTGGGAGAGGACACAGCCACCTGACATGCAACTATTTTCAATGCAGCATCTGAAGAAGGCACCTTAGGCTTGCTAGGCTTAACCCCCAGCTTCTGCCTGCAGCCTAGAGCACCACAGTGACAATCTTGATCTGCACCAAATTGAACAAACCTGCTAAATTTGTTAGGCTGGCTATTTAAGCAGATGCAGATGCAGATTTCAAAGAAAACAAACAGACTGGTATAAGTCAATATGCAATCTGGGAGCTTTTCTTTTTTGTACAGGGGAGGGGGAAGAATGCGAGGTGCATATGCATAAAACTAAAAAATCATGCTAACATGAACATATCAGTTTGTGCATATATGCCAAGAAAGATTCAGCTCATACTGATAATCATAGGTAAGATGTTCGCCCTTCTTTATGTCACAAGTTGCAAATATGCCGATCCTTGTCTCGCCATCAATTCTCCTGAATAAATAAATAAATAAAATCTTGTGTAAGAATAAAAATAACAGCAATTACAATTATGAAATCAGCTAAAAGTATCAGTAGAGTACCATTTCTGCATCTCAGTATTGGGACAACAACTATGATTTATATATCTTGATTTGTTTCCCTTGTATGTGGCATCAATCACCATATCTCGATTGATTTCACATAAATAAAAGTTTGTTTCCCCACGGTGTTTCATTTTCCAAAGCCTTTCCTCACATGTTTTGTCATCAATAACTGCATTGAGTAAACACCACTCATCATAGAATTCCACATAAAACAATATGCAAAATAAAGATTTAATTATGATAATAATAATGTGCAATGCCTGGAAAAAAAATGTCACCTTCTCCCACATATTCAATCACAAATTCGCCTTGCTGAATATCTTCATCTGCCACAATCCCTGATCCACATTTCTCAGTCTACAAGCAACACCTCAACTTTACTTGACATTTCGAGCACATGTACAAGTAAAAATAAACCATATAAAAACAAGTTACAATTGACAAAATTCAAATCATTCCAAAGTGAAATTGATCAGATCAATCAAATGTATCTGAGTGCTCAAAAAGCCAATAAGGTGGACTAGTATTCCAGGTGTACTTTTATAAGTCCAAAACTCTATCATATGTATATGCATATATATATACATAGAGAGAGAGAGAGAGAGAGAGAGAGCAATATTTGAGGAACGAATTTCTAGAGTGGTCATGCAACAAATGCCTACTGGTAAAAATCCTGACTGGGACAGAACAAGAGACAAACAAATGGCAAGAGTTTGTGTATATTTTTTTTAAAAAAGAGAATAAATTATGTGAAAGGAATATAGAGTACTACTCATAGAGTTGGTGCTAGGAGAAGAGACAAGTAATCCAGTTACTACAAATGCATCCAAATAGAATTAGGTGAATCTAATAAAGGAGAAATTTGAGAGGACGTGGATGGAATAATAGAAGGGATACCAGATGTTGAGAATATTTCCATAAGAGAAGACTTAAATGGCCTTGCAGGAGAAGATATGGAGAATACGAGAGTATATGCTTTGGTAAATGTTACAAAAAAAGTTATAGTTTTGAAGGAAGGGATGAGTAACGAGAAGCACTTTTAGACACTTACAATTTGCTTGCAATGGCATATGATCTTCTAATAGATCGTGGCAAATTGTTTCAAACTCGAGGACGAGGTTTCTTCAAGGAGGGATTGATGCAAATAAAGAATGGTGCCCAGAAAAGTGTCTCGTTGTTTAATGAAGTCAAAGTTCATCCTTGTTTCTAAAAAGTATTAATTAAGGTTTGGAACTACAAAGTGATAACTTAGGAAAGTGGTAAAAGTGTTATTAATGTTGTCTGGGCATTCTAGAAGTCATTCTAGGAGAAATCAGGAGTCACTATGAGTTATATTATAAAAGAGGACAGCCTTCTCTTTGTCGTAACAAGTCTTTCATCAATAATATTTCAGTATTTTATCAGAATATTCACTTTTCTTAGCTTTTCCCAACTTTCCTTATCCAACATGGGTAGTGTGCTCTGATACCAATTTGATGTAGGACAGAATAGTACTCTGAGACCAAACGGATGTAGAGCGGGAAGAGAGAATAGAAGAGTTGGGGGGAGAAGAAGTCTATAATTCAACACTCAATATTCAACTTTCACCAAAAGGTACCCAATCCAATAAATATGAACCCTAATGTCCAAAATAGCTGCTACAGAGATGTAAAGAAGTAAAAAATTGCTTCACAGAACCCTAATGAAACATGTAGTCGTGCCTAAGCTGGAAAATAGCTATGTTCGGTCCAACAAATCTGCAAGACAGAAGACCCTATTCATAAGCAAATCTAACAGGAAATATTACAAAACTAACTTATTTTTATTATAATTCCTAAAACGTATAATAAAATTATAAAATCTGTCTTTCCTTGCCCCCTCTTCGAGCATAGATTAGATTCATGTGCAGCTCATGCATACAAGGCAGCTTTTGATCTCCATCATTTCCCTTTAGAAATCTAGGCTCCAATGGTAATTAAAGTTATTATAGTCTATCTTATAGCTGCAAGAGGACTTATGTTTTGTTTCTGCTTGCTGCAGAAACCTATCACACTAACTTATGCAAGTTCAGTAACCATGGCACAATATTCAAGATCAAAAGTTGCATTTCATAACCATGATGTTTCTTTCTAATTTTACTATTCACTACTAGTAAAGTCAGGACTATCAAAACAATAGTTAAACAACATGTGTGCAACCACTTTGAACTGCAAATTTAGAAAGATGATGCACCTTGATTAATGTGGAAATAAAGAGTATTTAGAAATAATTTTGTTTGTATTTTCATTTTTTGTGAGTTTTAGTGAGTTTGAGAATAAATCTTGAGGTTTGTATATTACAGTATTGGATAGGATGTCTTTTAGCCTTAAGGCAACTTCCAGAAGCCTATAAATAGACTTTATTGTTGTAAAATGAGATTGGCCCTACAGATGAACAAAATGTGAAGGAAAAATATATGAAAGATATTTGAACACACTCACTCCTTCTTCTCCTCCTCCGTTCCCTCACCTTATCACATATGTTTTCTCTTATATTTGAGAGGCATAAAAGTCACTTTTATGCTCTCCTTCTGTTCAATCTTTTCTCCCTCTTTTTCTCTTGTGATGAAGAAGACACAACCCATTCTTACTTGCCCTCTCCTATATTCTCTCTCTACACTTCTTTTCCTCCCTATGTCTAATTAAAGAAAATTACTTTCCTAGACCACCATCTGTTCAAAAAATTCTCATGAGAGCCTGGAAGCATCAAAAGGCTAAGGTAAATTCATAAAAGCTTATTGCCTCTCTTCATTATAGGAGGAGGGGAATGGTTGTGTGAAAAGAAAGCAAGAAAATTATATAAAAGACCATTAGTCAGTGCTTTGCAAAAATAGAAATCAGTAATGGACCATAGCTTGGTGTAATTATAAAAGCTTAGGCTACCAACTATGAGAACACGGGTCCGAGTCTGAGAAGAGTCATTTGTCAGAATAATGTCAAAGGTTAGCTTGTTTCCAGTATATCCCTCCTAGCATGAGCTGCATGAAACATTGACAAGACCAATGCTACGTAACAACCTTCAGTGGTTTTCCCTTTCCTAGGCAACCATTTAATTGAACCCTAATACATACTGCTTATACAAGTAAAACCCACAAACATCAATCTTGCCAAAATGCCTCCTCTCATCAATCTTGCCTCTCCCACACACATAATATACTGTAACAAAAACTTTTGAAGAGAAATTATACCTTCACCAGTTTCATCTTCTTTGGAAGTCGATGCTGGAATGGTTTATTAAGACATGAACTCCCACATTTACAGCCTGAGGAGCAGCTAGATAGTAGCATCCTGAAGAGAGAAACTATCATGATGCACACAAATCTACAATTGCAGTACAGAAAATGGTGAAAGAACATCCCTCAATCTAAATTTCAATTCATAGGCACACAATAGATATAGTCACATCACATCCTTCTAAACTGTTAGAACAGAAAAATGGTAACCAACTCAAGGTATGGATGAACACCTTCAGCAGGATAGGGAAAAAGGAGGGGGAATCAAGATGAAAATCTGATTCAAGTTTTGGTTTTGGATCTAGAAATTCAATGAGGAGTCAAATCTAACACATTAGATTTCAAGAAAAGCAAATTTAGATATGCTTACATCTCATCCCATTACAATCATAGAACTCACTTATGGCAGGCCCCGCAACAAATGAAAAATAGAGAAAAAGCTCCCAATTTTGATCCACGTACATACATATAATTGATGTACCACCACCAAATCAGCAGTAAAAATGCATTAAAGCCATTCATTTTCTGGCTTCAGTAAGCAGACCTTTGTTGCTATAATAGTTTGCTGCAGTAATTTACTGGAGATATACAGTCGTTTGGGGATAAAACCACCAACAAGTGCATTTAATTTATCCGTGAAAAAATTATTTGATGTGACAGGTAGCAACTCAGTAAGGTATGTTCCACCACACACTAGTGAGATGCGTCCAAGTAAATGCAAAGCATCATAAAATGGCACCACACATCAGGAAACTGCCCATTGTATATGCATATGTAACCTACCATCTCCAATTAAATCCAAAGTTGATCAAAGTCCATATCCAATTGTACAAATTAATAAGTTTTACAGCTGAAAATTCGATGAGGCTTCAAGTGTGACACATACTATACATTCAGACAATAATCAAATTCAATAAAATGATACACCTAAATGAAAATTGAAGACAACAGGTTTATATTCCTCAATGCCACTAAGTAAAACCTCTTTACAGTTCTAAACATCACAAACCAGTGAAACCTACCCACAATGGCAATCTCTACCACAAACACCAGAAGATCCCATTGATGAATTGCAGGAACAAAATATCCCATCATCCTCAAGACGCCTCTTAATCTTCTTGGTAAGATATATATCTTAAATTGGTTAATATTAACAAAAAAAAAAATGAAGAGAGGGAGAGAGAGAGAATAGAATCATAGACTTCAAAACATATAAAATACCAAAAATCGGTTTAACTGTCCTTCAGCAGACAAAAACATAGAAAAAATGAAGAATTGAAGTAAGGCATATCAATTAGCGAAAAAGGCAAGCAGTATGACCAAAGTGGAAAAAGAGAATTTATCTACTAGAGAAAAATGAAAAAAAAGAAAGAAAAGAATAAAAGAAAGAAACAAGCTTGGCTAATGAGAAACAGCAATACAACTTTGAAACCATAGCTTAGTTGGATACTGCGCTTTATAAAGGTGTAAGGTGTAGGCTTCCATTTATTAAACCAATCTGGAAGTTCAAACTCAACAGGATTTCCAATCTCCTTCGTCAATTTGTTGAATACATGCCCGATGCCACTATGCTCAGTCTTCAGAGTCACAAAACATAAATATTAAAATATAATGTCAGCAATATAGAGACATTAGAAGTTGTGTTGCAAATATATGAAGGATGAAGAGGATTGATTCCAAAGAATAGAATTTTGAACAACCTTCTTCATAGCAGGCATGGCCTCGATCAGCTTCACTGCCTAAAATATTGAGCAATTATTGCCTGCATGAGCAACATGAGAAGTTAGAATTCTAGGAGAACAGGTAAAATAGTAAAATGGCACTTAAAACTGCATACTAGAGGTTTAGTATTCACAAAGAGACGCAGTGACTCATTTGAACATTTTCCTGAAAAAGTCCTCAGTAAAAAATGCCGGAGATCACATTGGAAAACAGATAGGTATAAGTTAGATCAGCACAAGAGGAAAAACACTGAAAATTCAAACTTAGTTTATTATTGAACTGCATAAATTATTCGCCAATAACAAGCTTTGCTTTCCCCTAGCCTGGATTTTAAGGTCCTCAAAATGATGCCAGGCTTATATCTGCGTATAAACCCTAATAAGAAATTAATTGAAGCATCAATCAGTCTAGAGTTTAGACCAATATCATGGAGGATCTGAGGGGTACGTCATGTGTAAAATTTTACATGCTGAGCTACTTTTATATGCCATATTGAATAGCCAAATTAGGGGTAGAATGCTAGCGCAAGTAACCTACCAAAATAAAATTCTCCATTTTCCAACACCTAACAAATTACCACAATGCAGAACTAAAGGTAACTAATTTAGATGTCAAATGAAATTTTGCCATTATATCATCTCTCTCCAAACTAAGGCATGACTAACGATGCCTGCAAATTGCAGCCTTCCGAAGATACTACAACCCATCAAAAAATATTTCATGGAAAATCATATAATAAAGAAAATAAAAATGTATTCAAGAAATGATCATATAATCAAAAAGAAGAAAATAAAATACATTCAAGAGATTATCTCACCTAACACAACTCAAAAATTCCTTAAAAGCCTGCCCAAAGATCCAATTATTGCTAAAATCTACAAAAAAAAAAAAATACAAGCAGACAAAGAAGAATGTATACTTACCACTACAAATTGAAGGCAAATGGATCGGTAGAGACTTGAAACAAACTGAAGACAGCAACAGGGCAAGACAAGATTCTTTCAAAGCAAATCAATCCAAACGCCAATCAAGATTTCTAGGTTTACTACGAAAGAACACCACGAAACACTATATTTCGCGGCCTAAACTCACCGCGACGAGAAGATAGTCGGAGTCTAGAGAATTTCACCGGCGACGGAAAATATTCGCCGGCGTCGGAGAGAATTCAAACGAAACGTCAAGGGCGGACTCCGTCTTTCGTCAGTTGCTCTCCGGTTATGTCGTCGAACTGCTTCACTTAATCAGAAGTGAAAAATAACTGAAACTGCACCAGTTTTGACCATTCTATGTAGTAAGTAATATTTTAGGGTTGATTGCATAAAACCCCTTCAATTATAAAACAATTACATTTTAGGAGGTATAAATGTACTTTTAATGTGAAATGACATTCTTGTCCTTATTCAAGAGAATCCAGTGTAAGCCACGTCATTAAGTTTATGAAAAGAGAAAAGGGGCTACATTTATTAAAAAAAAAGTGAACTACATTGATCATTTTCCTTTATTTTTTCACATTTATCATTTTATTTTATTTCTTATTTTAAATATTATATTTTTAATCAATAATCATCTTTAAATAATCAACATTTTATAAGACACTTCTCTAGTCAAGTTACAATGTATTTGGGACATTTTGAAAATTTCTAATTTATTCTTTTGAATTTATTGTATAAATCCCTTGAATTATAACAACTTTACATATTAACCAAGGTGTAATTACTTGTAATTTAAGAAATTTTGTGAAATGAATGGAAAGGACAATTAAGTATTTTAAAAGACACGTTTAATAGCAGAATTAGGTGATAGCGTGTAAATATTTTTATAGTTCAAAGGTATTTTCTATCAATCAACGCACAAAATAAGTAATGTTTTTTTATTACCCTTATATCGCATATATGTAATGTTTTCAGTAGAGGTCTTGTCCTTACTCCTTATAAGGAGGTTGCAATTTCTCTTTTTCAAGTAGACGTCCTATCACATATGGTAGATGTCCTGGCCTTAACGCACTCTCTAGCCGATATAAGGGTAAGACGCCTTGTTAACACAAATAGACGTCTTGTTGGCATACTTTGCATTTTCTGAACTTTTGGTACTTTCATTTCACCGAGGGAAAGACGTCTTGTGATTAGAGTCACAAAATTGGACACAACACGACTTAAATACGACATAAATTAAGTAGATTTAGATTTGAAGTAAGTCGACACATTTAATAAATAGGTCGACACGAACACAATACGCAAAAATTGAATTTGATTTATGTTTAAGTTGTCTAACCCGTGACACAATTACGACATGAGTTATTCATATATTTTGATTTTATACAAACTTATATATGCAAGTAGCCATAAAAGGCAAGGATAAGATTGTTATAGTGTCTTCCTAATTTTTGAATCAGCTTAGTATATTTTTGAGTTTATATATAGATACGAAATTTATTATATAATTTGATTTTATAATTTATGTATTGATATGTACTTTATTTTTTATATGATCTTTTGAGAGATTTTTAGGAGTAGAAAATCTCATATGATATAAGTTAAATGGATTAGAAAGGTTATTAAACAAGTCATACCATTATAGGACAATTTAATTTATACGGATCGATACGAATAACACATTTAATAAGCAAATTAGGCTAATGTTAAAGATTTCTAATATAATTATTAAATAAGTCGATTAAAATACTTATGAATCGAAACTATCGCAGTCCCACAACACGAATTGCCACACTTTGAGACCAACACATCACATGATACTAAGGCATTTTTGGTGCTCTATTGTCAATTCACCGATTTAGACTTTTGAAAATATTTTAGCATTAAGGTGATAGATACCATGTGGCCGCAAATGACTCTTTTGTCCTTTATCATGGAAACCGTTTTAAGTCTATGGCTAGGTAACTTTCCTAAGGATCTTCTGAGAGCATTAATTTGCATTTAAAAGCTTTTGCCCATATTTTAAATCCCTAGTGCTGAGCTTTTGAATCACCATGCATCATCTATTATTTTATAAAGATTCTAACTCTCACCAACCCCTTTTATCCCTCACAATCTTAATCTTGAACTTAATCTTTAACTTTCAACCCCTTTTATCCCTCACAATCTTAATCTTGAACTTAATCTTTAACTTTGAGTTCCTTCACCATGTGTAGTTAATCCAAGATAGGCAATAGCATTCATTCCATAGATTTACTAATATTTGAGTCCATTAAAAATGTCCACACTCAAATAGACTATCAAATTCTCACAGGTTGAGGTCGTAATGATGAAAATTATCTGAACAATAGGTGATTGAGGGCACACTTTTTTTTGTGTGTTGATTGATAAGAAATAGTTAATCAAAAAGTCTAGAGAGAGAGAATTCCCAATCAACCTAGCTTTAAAGTATAATTGATTTCAATTTCCTTTTCCTGTTTAATTTCCTAACACAGATTCCATACTTCATGCTTCTGGTAACTTTCTTTCACCATTCTGAATCCAGTAACACAATAAATAAATAAATAAATAAATACATAACAGGGGAAAAAAACAAATTGAAAACAAGCCCAATAACGCAATATTTTTGCACTCGGTAAAGAATATATCTTTACTTAGTTTTCCCTTAATTATGACCATCACCCCACGCTAGTTACCTTTCAAACAGAACACATGTAAATGACTATGCTATTCATGCAAAATGGTGGAAGTTGACTGAATAAAATGTTTTTAACACTATACTTCTTGTATATATGTATATACGTCTGGAACCACACACATACAACGACACAGCGGTTGAAACCCACGGTTGCAACCGTACCATGTGATCTATGTATAAACCATTGAGCAACAGTTCCTCTATCCAGAAAATTTGACATTACATAACCAAGCAAGAAGCAAACCCGTTGCAATCCCAGCACCCATAGCTCAAAGCAAAAAGATTCCGCTTTCTGTTAAGTTCCCGTTGAGCCTACATTTTAACTAACTGGATCCCCAGAAACAACACTTTCACTTCCTTCAGTGGTTTCCACAGCAGCTGCCACAGGACTGCTGCTTGCAGGTGATTTGTCACTCATGGCACCACTAGCATTGTTGATCATGTTAACATCACCACCAGATTTCAAGAAGCTCATATTAGGTGAGACAGAACCAGAGACATGTTCGAGTTGTTTTGACTGATTCAGGGCATTGCAGTGTGGGCAGTAGTACGTTATGTATGGGAAATCCTCTTTCCTTGCAAGCCCTGCAGAAGACAAGAAAAAGAAAATCATTTTTTCCAGAGGCAAAAGTACAATTACAGAAGATTCAAGGTTGCTCTCTCCAGTCCACTCACCATTGTGCCTATGGCAGTTGCCGCATATAAGTGCATAAGACTGTGTTGGATCCTCTCCTACAAGCAATGCCGCAATTCGAGCCATCCATCCACCATCATGTATGGTCGATCCTGGATGATGGTGATGTTCAACAACCGGCTGATCGTGCTCAGAAGTCTCAGGAATCTCATTACCCGCATGATGGAACATTTCTTCATAAGGATGATGAATTACAGTGCCCCCTGTGCTACTGGATCTTGCATGCAATTGTTTCCGATTTCTGAGACCACTAGGTTGCATGAATTCAACATCATTGCTCTTTCCTGTAGGGGCATTGAGCTTAGACTCATCTCCCAAATACACTTTCAAGCCAGAATCTGCACCCAACTTTGATGCAAGAACACTTGCAGCAGCTGCCTTTGCTGCTGGGTCAGGGTCATATCTCTGCATTAGAGATTTTGCAGTTAGCACATCATGCAGTTTCAAGTATAGAAATGTGAAGTGCACTGTTATAATAGATGCACATATATCGTAGAGGCAAACCCCCAAAGATTACGAGGCTCAGCCTAAAAGTATAAGCATAAATCTTATGCTTGATGACTAAAGTAAAAACAGTTAAACCACCAATACTTAATCTTCAACAACAAAATAATATCTACCAATTAATAATTTGTGAAGGAAGCAAACAGTTAAATATAATATACACGATTCTTGTTATAAATAATTTTTGGAAGACCCTATTGCCTTTTTAATTATTAGAATAGAAGGAAACTAGATCATATTCACACGTATGTTAAGTTTTGACCAATAAAATTGCTGATTACCTTTATTGACCAATTTTACTAACAATTTAATTTTAAAATATTATACTTTTTCCTTTTGCGTTTAGAGTAGTGTACTTAAAATTTAATAATAATGTCGAAAAGATATGTTTAGTCTGATTTGTATGCATGCATGAAGTTGAAAAAAAAAAGCTAATTATAATTGGAGACATATTTTAATAAATGACTACAATAATCAATAATTTTTTTTTGTCTGCCACAATTACTAATAATTAGAGTTTACAGAACACTACGTGAATAGTAACTGAAATAGGCTTCCCGAGACAACAAATGACTACTATTAGGTCAATTTCAATAATTGAAAAATATATCTCAATATGGGTACTAAACCTTGTGTTTCCATGCTAGCAGCCTTTGTGACACACTCTACCACATCGTGTGTCTTCATGCTGTAGATCACATGATACAACCATGATTTGCCAGGTGCTGCCTCCCCACAACTTGTTTCTCCATTCAGAGTAGCAAATGCACATACTAACACGTGTTGCACGTCAGTTATGTATTCAACATCTTATAACTTGCACTGATCTTCCAGTAAGCACACACGGGCCAAGAGTGAGGTTCCTGAAACTTCAAACTTGCACACGACTAAACCATCTCCTCAGCTGCACAATCTTCCAAGGCATGCAACTGGTTTAGATATCCCATCAACAGGTCTTTTACCATCCAACTCTGTATCACCTTGCCTATTAAGTCAACCCATTGCACATGCACCCTAATGCATCTCAAGTCTTATTAAGTCGGTAGCACCACCCATGGAGCTTCTTGACCTCAATTAGGTTGCTGTGTAATTTCGAATTTTCATTGCAATCCATTCAAGAATCCCAAGGATTTGTGACTTGGCATTTGAAATCGAGGCTGAAGTTTTCTCCACAGAGTACACCTTTGGTTGGCTTAAGAAAGAGAGCAATGTCATGTGTCCACCAAGAGATGTTCATCCCATATCACGCTAAGCTAGATCCATTTCACCTATGAATATTCTATGGTTACTTGGCAATATATCAAACTGACATGCACACTTCATCTCGCCAGCCATTCTTTTAGTCTCCTATGTTCCTCTGAACAGAATATAACCCCAACCTCATTTCAAATACATCTGGAAGGAGGATACTGATAACCTTGGGATTCTCCTGATCCTCTCTTGACTTTCTCTATATCAATTCCATCCTCTCTCCTAAGGTTCCCAGATTTTCATCTCCCCCCAACATCTTAAACCCCGTCATCCTACAAGTAATACTTCCATCTCTATCACTAACCACTAAAATCCACATTTTGGTGACACGACTGGGAGGTAACATCGTGCGATGGTGGACGCTCAAAGCAACTGATGCATTAGTGGTACTAGTCGCGCTGTTAAAGTGTCTCCGCAAAGCGAATCTCTCAGTAACAAGCTACTGCTCTGTCTTGAGAAGTTGGACCAAGACCAACAACTCATTTCTTGAAACACAGAAGCAATAAACAATCTCATCTTAATGCATCTGTTACCATTTTTACTCCTAATGCTGAGGGTTATCCCACTCCTACTCCTAATGCTGAGGGTAAACCCACACCTACTCCTAATGATGAGTTATTCCATCCCGCATGTATCAAAATATTGCCTCTGTAGCTCAATTTAACAGACACGCCAGAATATGAATCTACAGGGAATCTAGCTGCAATTGCTACAACAATTGTCATTGCAACAGCTATCCCCACACATTTTTCACCCTCAATCCACCAATATCAATCATATCACAAGCCCATACCTTATAAGCTAACTGAATGCCTGAGCAGAATCCACTAACATACTAACAGAACACTGAAAGGCTTCCGATCTTAGACAACAGGAAGCTCTTTGGTCTTACTATACTTTTCTCCGCTCCAGCAACCTAGTCTATTCCAGCTCAACATTCCAACAATAGAAGACTCACCCACAATCTATTCTAGAAAATTTATTAAAATTTGTTGGTGATTTGTTTAAACTTGAGACTAGACCTTACAAATGGTGTTAAGTGATGTGTTTATGATTGCTAATCACCACTGTACTTTGGTAAAACTTGTATCACGAGGTTCGGATGTGTGTGTGTGTGTGTGTGTGAGAGAGAGAGAGAGAGACATAGGAACTGAATCTCCTTTCTCTAGCACAACAGTAAGGGGCGAACAACCTAGAACTAGGTCCATGATTTGAAGCAACTAAGGAGATGCCCCCAAATACCTCCCAACACCCACCACACCACACCCCCCCAAAATAAATAAATAAATAATAATAACACACACAGTAACAAATGCATGCCAGGTTGGTTCCACCACAAGATTTAAGTTTACAGCGATGAGTTATCTAGCTGAACAGACAACAAAAACAAATTCTCATTGTAGCAAATACCCTGCGCTTCAGCTTTGTCTTGAAAGCTATCCTTATGCAGGATGCTGTCCATCCACATCCCAATATGCACAAGGAAAGCATGGTTTTCAAACACAATGAAGAGGACAATCCCCATGATTTACAGCAAAGCAAAAAAAGGAGTAGGCCTCATCATGGCTGCAACTTCGATTGTCTCTTCAGGCTTGATCACTAAAGTAACCCTATGAAGGAACCAATGTCTCCAAAAGTTGTTCTGTCTGTATTAGAAATTGTCCCTGATACCAAGTAAGAGGCCTCTTTCTACTTTGATTCAAAAGAAACTGCTGGCTGAGCTGTACTTTCCTCACTAGTAGTATGTCCAACATTTATCATCCCCAAAAAGAAAATGCAATACGATGGCCTCAAAAAGAAAAAGGGAAAATTATCGATAAGTCACACTTTTCCCTTTCAGAACTAACAAGTTCTAGCAATTTTCAATAAAACAACAAAGTCATTAAAAGTTTCCACATTAGTTTGAAATCTCTCAAATTTCCAACTTTATCGTTTTCTTACATTTTGTGATAACAATTTTACTATCTTTGGTTTTTAGTTTATCAGTGAAGTTTTAGTCAACCAATGCACAAAAACATTTTTCTTTGAAATTTTAATTAGTTTCTTTAGAAAATCTTGTGCAGATATTACGTAATAACTTTGAAAATTTTGACAAAAAAATACCGTAAAAGTAGTAACAAAATATTAGCATAATTGGTATAATTTTTTTCCATGAAAAAAAGGGAGTCCAAAAGTGATATTCTAGCTCATCATAATCCAAATCTTTCAGCAACTTTTTCTTCTTTTTTTTGTTCTTTCCAATCCATAATTTCTTAATAGTTAATAGTAAGCAGACAACAAGCTACAACTTGTGCCTTGTCAAGAATATTTCTTTGGCGCATCACTCAATTTAAATACAGTAAGAGCTAGGAAGCACAGACACACCTAAAAGGTCAAAGAATCCGTGTCGGACACGTATCGGACACCGACACACGTCGGACACGCCCTAACATGTGTCGGACACGCCAAAATACGTGTCCTAATTTTTTTATTTTTGGACACACCACAGACACGGCATAGACACGCCAAGGACACGTGTCCGACACGCGTGTCATATCGTTAGGGAGTTTTTAGAAAGTTTTAAAAAGAAAGATAGTGTAAAGTGTAAATATGATGACTTCTTTGAAATTTTTTAATAAAATATGGCAGTCATAACATATAATATTTCAAATTTTTTTGGTTTAGAAAACAACTATTATCATTATTGTGGAGTAGATTCAATTGTGTCGTCCTTTAAACGATAAATTTATTGTTGTTATAACTCATTAATTATTATGATTTGTGAATTTTTCTAGATTGATCTCATATATATAAAAAGATATATTTATTAGTCACGTGTCCTCGCCGTGTCCGTATCCTAGTTTTTTAGGATCTGTCGTATCGCTGTGTCCGTGTCGTGTCGTATCCGTGTCCCGTATCCGTATCAGTGCTTCTTAGAGTAAGAGACTAGGAGTAACAAGCTCCTTCAGCTCATGCCTAATTAGAATTATCCAATGCATTCACATTTTGAAACATCAACAAAACAATAAAACTCCAAAACTAGAGATCTATAACAAGAAAAGTGAGAATTCCAAGAGGCAAAACATAGTCATATCACCTGAATGAGCTGTTGGGTAATGTAGTAATTTGTCTTCTCTTTAAGTTCGTCAATTTTTGCTTGCCTTTCTGCCCGGAGCCTTTCTAAAGTTTTCTGGTCCTTGCGATCACCTATAAAACCACATGGATTAACGTAAATTAACTAAAAATGTTACTATTGCTGATCAGGATGCCATTGTATGGTATTCAATAGATTTTTTAATTTTATTTTATGGTAAATCACACACACAAAGGCATTATTGTCCCATTGGGACACAAACTCTAAACCTTGCATTTGGAATGAGAAGTTACCACTTCGAACGATTAGATATTAGATATATCAAATCCGAACCCAAGGCAACAAGAAGCATAGCGGTACAAGTTCACCTATAAAACCACATGGATTAACGTAAATTAACTAAAAATGATACTATTTCTGATCAGGATGCCATTGTATGGTATTCAATAGATTTTTTTATTTTATTTAATGGTAAATCACACACACAAACGCATTATTGTCCATTGGGACTCAAACTCTAAACCTTGCATTTGGAAGGAGAAGTTACCACTTCAAATGATTATATATTAGATATATCAAATCCGAACCCGAGACAACAAGAAGCATAGTGATACAAGTAAATAGCTTTTTGCATGTCAACAGCCAAAGGATACCAGAAAAAAGGATTAAAAGAAAAAAAAGAAAAAAAAAAAGAAACTAAGTTAGACTCTACTCAGGACCAGAATTAATAACAAAAAAGAAGTAAATGGCATAATTTTTTTTTTATCGAAAAGTAAATGACATAATGACCAATTTAAAGATAGCAAGAGGGGAGGGAATATGGGATCTGTTTTACCATATCACCTGAAATAAGAAAACTTAAAAAGAAAAAAACACTCAAGTATCTAAAACACGGCAATTAGCAAGATGTTTGCATTACAAGGATTCTTGAGAGGCCCAAACAAACTTTTCCCAACTTTTTCTTTTCTTTTCTTTATTTTCTATTTTGCATAGGTATATATTTCCCCTCTTTCTACATGCAATTTATATTAACCACAGGAAGATCTAAGATTAACCTCAAGAAACTTAACCCAGAGATCTATGATTAAACAGCATTCCACAAGAAGCATTGCAGGGAAATGGCTGCATATGTGTGCTTTATATCAACTTCAAAGTATTCATGCAGGCATGCAGGCTGATCGGCAGCGGAACTTGATATACAAGTGCTCTTGATTCTGTTGGCTTTGTCTGTAGCCTTAGCTTTTTATATTGCGCAGAGGGCCCTGGCATACCCCGCATGTACACAGGTATTGCCCTTATCCTCTTTCTTTATTCTAGCAATATTCTAAATAATTAATAAAAAAAGGATTGAATAACTGAATCTGCTTGAGTTGTAATCTCAGAAGGCATCAAGACATAGCTGAAACAGACTATCCAGCTTAGTTTCCAAAAATATTATGCACACAAGGATTCAAAAAAGAAAACCTATTCAAAATTCTCTCTATAACTGCATATTCAGCAATGACAGTGCAAAACCATAGCATAAAATTCACACAGACACACATAAAAGGAATCATCAGTCCAAGTACTTGAAAATGAAAGCAGAAAATATAAAAATGCACATACATACACATCAGAGGAAATCATCAGCCCCAGGCACTAACAAATGAAGACATAAACAGAAAAAATAAAATAAAATTTAAATATGGGCCTCAAGGTGGAACAAAATTCTGTGAAACTTTCAAGATACTTACACATCTTTGTGAAGCTTAGAAGTGCTGAATATGTCATGAAAGATAACCCCGGCAAAAGGAACATGGGGAAAACCCGGACTGCCCTCATTTTCCAGTTCAAGTCCAACGATCTTGTTGTCATGATGGCATAACCCACTGCAATAACCTGACAATTGAAATTACCTTAACACAAGGAATACAAAGAAGCTACTCCCCTTCCATCCCTCTGTGTTTACAGCATTGGGCTGGAAGCAGGGTGGCATATATATTAAAGAGGAGTTGGTTTAATAAATTCTGGCTTTCTCTCCCCCAAGCCGCTGGGGAACAGTTGGAGAAGTGGGGGGCTGATGATAATTTTGAGTATGGTTGCAAAGACGGCAAGTAGATTTAGCTTGATTCTGACACGAGCAGCCAGCTGACACAAGTACAAGGTCAGAGGTCTCTGGTGGTCATTCAGATGTTGGAAAAATTCTAACGTCACTGATGGTTGTGACTTATCAAAAAAAAATGTCGCTGATGCTTGAGGATGAGATGTGAAGATTTATATATCTTATTAGAATAAGGCAACAGCTATGAAGATGGAGGATAGCAGAAGTAAAATGATGAGAACTATGGAGATGGAATATTGTGGTTATTACAACACAAGGCAAGAATGTGAGAAAAATGTGCAGTAGAAGTGGTCAGAGCGGTCGGATTTCACAGAGAGAGAGAGAGAGAGTGCGGTGAACAGTGGAGAGTCAGCATAATGTTCAAGCTGGAAAAAACCAAAGTACTTCAAGGAAGAGGAGGAAAAGCAGAGAGAGGGACAGAGTTAAAGGTTGATGGTGTGCTTATATGCAGAACATGTTCAAATGTGATGCACCAGCCATGGGAGTTCGCTGAAATTCAACAAGTGTAAAATGAAAAGTTAAAATGAGCAAGACTAACCATATCTAAGTATGTGAGTGGGGGTGAGGGGATATTACTAACAAACACTACAAAAAATAAAAGTAATATACAAACCAATTTATAACAAACCACTAACTAATCAGAAGCAACAAAGACTAAGTTCACTTTGAAATGAATTTGCCAGCTGGTCCTTGTTCAAGAACACACAAACCTAATTCTTAAATTCCCCAAAAAGCCCTCAGAAACAACCTTATTGACACCAGTCCGCAGGATGCATTCTACCCCAATGAATAAGCCTCAGTAATGTTTCTCTAAATATAATGAAAATAAACTCCAAATGGCTATCAATTAATTTTCTGATGAAGAGACAAGCTCTAGCTAAAGAAATGTCTATTTATCGGTGCAAAGCATAATGAAATACATAGTAATCATTTATAGATCTATGCAGAGGCACTAACACTTCGTGTTCCATGCAAAAAAAAAAAAATGGTCCTAGTTACAGAAATGAAAGAGAATAAAGCTTACCTCAAAAATCACAGAAAATATTATAAGATGCCTGGTCATCCACCTCCAACTCAAAGACCGCTTCCTCATTCTAGCAAGAACAGAAGCTTCTTCTTTGGAAATATGTTGCAGTCTCTTCTCAAAATCATCACCACGTATCCTAAAGAGTCCATTCCAAATTCGGGATAGGATTCCTACCCGCTTCTTCTTAGTGGTGGTGCCTCTATCTTTCTTTTCAGTATCAGGCACATCCAAGCTTTCCCCTGTGCTTTGGTCCTTACTAGGCTCCCCAGCCATGTCCTACACTCAAAGTCAACCAAAGCTGTCATTTTTTCAGAATAAGTAAAATCACATGTATAGCAACAATTGGGGGGGATAAATAAGAAAGAATCGGTTAAGATGGTTTGGCCATGTGCAGTGAAGACCAAAAAAAATATGGATTGATATAGAAGGATATGATAGTATGTGCCTTAACAGAGGCTATGTGGCATTAGATAGAGCGAAATGGCGAAAAGGGATTCATGTGGCCAACGCCAAATAGTTGGAAAAAGATTTTGTTGAGTCAAGTAAAGTCAAATAATTATATAAATCCATTTTCTAAAGGATCCAAGAAAATCAACCCTAGTAAGAGAGAAAGAAGCAATTGCAACTCTGAATATTCTAGAATTGTTATGGCCAACATCATTATAGATAAATATATCATTAAAGAAAGGTCACTTCAGGAAATCCAGGAACTATGGCCCTGTATTCCCCAAGGCATAGTACGCCATACAAGGCACTTGCTTGCCCGAGAGTAGGAATAGTTAATTTATACCGGAAACAAGAATCATTTTCCTAAAAATAAACCGAACGTCTAATTAATCAAAATACCAATCCCAACACTGCAAGGATGTATGACAGCTCACCGCAGGAAATAATACATACATAAAACAATGCAAATAAATAATTAGTTCACTAATGCATAACGAAGGGGTTGAAACTCACAAATTAAATTAAATAAAAGAAAACAACCAAGTTCATGAAATACAATCTAATAAACTATCATCCTCGCAGAATAACTGAAACTGAAGTTCTAAAATATTTAAAGAACAAAACAGTAATTTTTTCCATACAGAATTCAGTTATGTTGTTATAAAAATAAATTTGAATGGTCACACAGAGTCGCAAGTCCACTCTAAAGTATCCGTGTCACCATCACATGGCATGGATAAAGAAGAAGAAGAAGAATAAGAAAATTTTCTGGAGTTTTGCTAAAGCTCATCATTATCCAAAAATTTGGAAAAGTATTTTATGTAGAAACTAGAAAGTTTAGTCAAAGTGTTTAACATCAAATTCAATGGCCTTTGATCCTCCTCGTTGCAGAGGCAAGTTTCTGCATCTTGCATGGACAGAAAAGATAATAACTTACTGAAAAGAGATTAATGTGAACCCCTTATTTGTAAAAATCGAAGTTCTTATTTATCAACAAAAAAAAAATTCGAAGTTCTCAATTTTCAAGCATCTAGTAATTGAATATAACGACTCCCTCACATTCAGAAGGCCCTTCCTCTTTTGCTGCACGGAGACCCTTTTCCATAAGCACCTTTCATCAACCCTTTTCACAAGCACCCCTTCGCAAGTTCAAGGGAAAAGTGGGGCAAAACACCAGTTATTTCCTATCTATTTCCAAAATTGTCAATATACCATACCATTCATGATATGACATGATTCACACTAGAGGATGTTCATTCACAAAATAAGCATTGATTTGACAATTTTTCTTACACCCTCATTTCCTATATGATACCAAAAGAATAAAAAAAAATGATATCTTGATTTGATAATTTTTCTTACACCCTTATTTCCTATACGATAACAAAATAATAATAATAATAATAAACAACTACACCATAAAGTGGTACCAATCAGGGCCCATTAAAAATTTAAAAATCCAAATAAAAAGGAGACCCGTTAAATGATGTGTATCTTAATTTTTTTCTCGTAGATGCTTGCCAGAATTGACAAAAAATGAAGACTTATGTTTGGCTGTAGATAAAAGTTAAGGGCATACGTCAATGAAGGATTCATAATTATTCGGGAAGTTTGGGATGAAGATAATATCCATTAATAGCTAAATATACTAGCAATAGGAACTTATAGTAGTAGATACACGTTAACATATGACCTTAATTTGGTGATTTGATCTCTCAAACAACTAATGACAAATCCACCAAGTCCTAATGTACATAACTACATACTAATTACGTGTGCACGTCCGATAAGCCAAGTCCCCAAATTATTAGCATTCAGCACAAATCCTACACGGACTCAGTGAGTTGTTTGAACTACATGTAAACCAAAACATCCAAAGCAACCATGTAACGCTCATCATCCCACAGAGGTCAACTCCAGAAGTACACGATATTACGAAAACATCACAAGATAAAAAGGCATCCATCAATTCACCAAACACAGCACAAAGAGTTGAAAGAAAATGATTGATAGCCAGTTAACTCGTTGGGTTCATGGTTGGCACTTACAACGACGTAAACTAAAAACTGAGCATATCGCTGACGAATTTGGTTTCATAACTATGCAGACATAGCACACACAAATATATATATATATATATAGAGAGAGAGAGAGAGAGAGAGAGAGAGAGAGAGAGATGATTACCTTGTACAATGACAAGTAAAATACCAGTGATCTCCGAATGGGCGTCGATGAAACGATCACTGTGACCAATTCACTGCGATGAAACCACAATCCAGATTCAGTGGCTTGATTCTACAGCGATCTGGTAATGACGAAACTATAAAGACGACAACCGCCGATGAAATGAATGTTTGGTTATTGGATTGGTTTTCCCGGTGGAGATCGGATGTGGATCGAGTGAGATGTAGAGAGAGAGAGTGAGAGAATGAATGGATCTGGGAAAACGACGAAAGGCGGTTTGTTGCCGGAGACACTCCTCAGATAAATCGGACAGAGAGCGAGTGCTCAAAAACCCTTTAGATTTTTTGTCCCAAAACAAGGAGAATGCTACGGCGACGTTTGCGTACGGGTGCGGCAAGATACACTAACAAATGGTAGCTAATGACAGTTTGCCACGTTCTAGATGATTCGTTTCTTTAGAAGGTTGCATAGTTTCGAGAAGCCTTGGATATTGATACGATAAAGTGCTGAAGTGAGTTGTTAAAGTTGCACTAAGTTGTGAATTATTGGGATTTTTTTTTGTGATAATGTACATCAGAAACTGAAATTACAGTTTAGTCCATTCACACACAAAAGATAAATAGCAAATTTTTTATTTATTAGAAAACAAAAAATATTATGCGCCATTTGGTAACGCTCATGCTTTTGCATTTAATATTTATTATTTCTATTTATAAGCATTTGTATTTATTTTAAAGTTTTTTAAAGCTACTTTTGGTACCGTTCATTTGTTTCTTGATCAATCGAATCTGACACCACTCGTAACGTATCAATCGCTTATCATTCGACTTAAAAAACTCAAGTTATTTGATAATTCTTTCTACTCGTAATTTTAAGTACAACTCTCCCTGGCCTTCCCTATCCGTATTTTATATGAGACAAGGGCCCTGTGACATAGGCACATATTAAAATTAGTACCCTTTTTTTTCAACAATGGTGATGTCGGGTATCTTAGAGCATCCCATAATTCACCACTAGGTATATGTAGTTCTCCTGTACCGTATGCACTTGGAAAAACTCTTTGGAATGACTCCAAAGGAATTTGAACTCCCGAACTCCAAGATGTGAGATGAGAGTCTTTGCCATTAGGTTATCCCCTTAGAGTTTAAAATCATTACCTTATAAAATTTGTCCCACCAACTCGTAAAAAAATATTGACAATAAATTGATATGATGCATTTTTATTAGGTAAGTATACCAATGACGTAGTATGTCTGGTGCACCTAATATCTTTTCATACTTTAAAGATATAAAACTAGTACTTTGGAGATACTATTTTGAATAGACATGATGTATAAAAAAAAAAGGTATTTTTGAAAATGAAAAGTGGTGATTAGTGAATTTTCATGTGTGGATGATTTTTTTTCGTCAATACAAACAAAATCTAAGAAGAGAAATTAATTCTTTATGATTTATCATGATAATATAAATTTTTTCAGTCCCAAACAATTTGATTTGATCATTAAACTTGTTAGATGAACTTCTAATTCAAAGTACAAAAATTTAAATTCGTCCTAAAAAAAATTAAATTTTGATTTACTTTAAATGTAATTTTGAAAATGTTTTTATTAATTTAAATAAAAATACTATTAAATAACTTTTAAGTGCGCATTCTTCAACCGGTTTGCCAACAAAAGTTGCTGCCACAGACTTCAGATTGACAACGAATCCCAGCTCCTATAGTTGCATCTCTGCTTTGCATTTAATGAATGAGCCAAGCAACTGCCAACTATCCAAAGCTTAAATAGCCTATATGTTGTCGAGGAAATATTCATTTCTACAACACCTACTTTTTTTTGCATTTAATGACCCGTACGGCTAGTTTGAATTTGAAACTTTATACATTCTACGTAAAAGGCCACAATGTGTAGAGACGATGAAGTGTGGGCGATAAGGGTAAGAATTCAAAGTCTATGTTTAAAAAAGTTAAAAAGGTGTTTTTGACAGAATTTTTGTTTATTTTGTTTTTAGGTAGAAGAAAAAGGAAAGTAGAAGTTAAATATGAAAATTAGTACTAATTTTCTCTGAATGCTCTTTTGATTTTAAAATTTTTTCGCTTTACCAATACAAATGCTCTTTAAAATAATTTTTGAATTAAAAAAGTCAAAAGTTACTTTTCAAAAATCAATTCAAACATGCCTAAGTGTTGCAAGATGCAAATAATATGTTGAAAGAAAATCATCCTTGAGAGAGTTGAGCAACTACTTTATTTCCATTGTTAAGCTTTTTTAAATTGTGAGAGAGAATCCCTCTGAATAAGTTCATTTTGTGGGCATTAAGAGAGAGTTCCATGTGAACTCCATTGTTAGTCATTGTGTGCGCATTGAGAAGATTTGTGTGAGATTTGTAATTAACTTACAAATAATGGATTAGAATTTGAGCCAAACAGCTTTGTGGATGCTTTTTCAAGTTAGGGTTTTACCACGTTAAAATATTTGTGTTCATTATGCTACTTTTATTATATGTTTGTGTTTAATATTTATGTGATTGAAGAAAATTTAATATAAGACCTATTCACCTCCTATTGGTCATATTACTTTGAACCACAAACACGATATGTTTATTAAAAAAAGGCAATGCGACACACTCTGTGTAAATCCGCTTAGTTAAAGTTGTGTAGCTCGCAGCACGACCCATTTAATCTATTTAACTCTTCTAAATTAAATTGGCCCTAGAGTTGCAAACATAACACCAAAAAAATGATATGATGGATAACAAAATCCATGAAAATGAGGAGAAGTTGGGCAATACAATTATATATATATGTGGGCCAAAATAATGACCCAGGATAAAAAAAAGATCGAACAGGCCCAATCAGACCCAAATATGCAAATGATGGGCTGGGCCAGGATAAAAAAGATCGAACAGGCCCAATCAGACCCAAATATGCAAATGATGGGCTAGGCCAGGATAAAAAAGACAGAACAAACCTAAGTAGACCATGAACAACACTTTATATAGACCAATAAAAGTCTGCCACAACACCCATACTCCCACCTCTTGTTTGGTATGATTTGAACGATCTACTCACCAAGGATAAAGACAACCGAGGATAATGATTAAAGGCAAAGTCATCATTATCATGCCACCTCATGTTCGAGAAGGTAGTATAAAAGGAGAGAAACCCCATTGTAAAGAGGGGGAATTTTTGAAAATAAAATAAAACAGAGAATATTCATATCAATAACATCTGTTCTTTGATTATCAATCTTTGATATTATTATTCTACGTGTTTATATTTTCTGACACTTACAATATATATAATTTTTTAAAAAGGACAACACAAAAATCATATTAACTTTATATTCAAATAAAAAAAATGTCTATAATTTGACAAGTTCATTGCGTTAAAGTGACAAAATTAATCAAATAGGTCTAAACAAATTTAGCTCCAAAAACAACATAGACACAACATGACTTGTTAAAATTAATTAAACGAGTTGATATAATTATAACTCAAACATGATTAAGGTCAATTAAAATTCATTATTTGTCTTGTGTTCAAGTCATCTTGACGGTTTGTGTTGAATTTTTTCATTCCAACTCAAAGCACAATATCAAAATTAAGCTTTTTATGAGAGAAAAAATGTTAAAGAGTTTGGAAACAATATAAATATAAATATATGTGTAAAGGGAGGGAGACAAAAATATGAATATTCACGTCTGACATGCAACAAAATCAGAAATATCACATTTATGTGATAGTTAAGAGTAGCACTGGTAATGGTTGGGACATGTGAACGGAAACTTTAATTGACAATTATAATTAGAGGGAGGGAAAAATCAAAGGGTAATGTCTACTCGACAGAATTCGTAGACAGAAATATTTATATTCATTGGATGCATGTGGTAGGAGTAGACAGAATTCGTAGACAGAAATATTTATATTCATTGAATGCATGTGGTAGATCCTACACACATTAAGTAGCATTAACATGACATAGTCACTGGTCAGGAAGGAAAGTATCAAACGTTTTAGGTCAACAAATAGGTGTTTATTTCGTTGAACCCCGATTGATTTCATTTCATGCGGTAAGCGTGTCACGCGACGGCGAGGGACAGCTTTGTGCTGCCTCTGTTTCTTGCGTGGATCTATGTTTCATATTTCGTGTCATCACATTTTGTTAACTGAAGCTAATGGGTAAGCGAAACCATGACTCTGATCAGACGGTGCTCAAAGCTCAGTGAATCATCAAGCTCTTCGTCTCCCTCAATCTCAACTCTTCTCAGCGCTTGCAAAACCTTCCGAAACCTCGAACAAGTACACACCCAAATCATCCAACGAGGTGTAGAGCAAGACCACTTCCTCATATCCCGCTTTATCTCTATCTGCAACTCTCTCTCTTCTAACATCGCATATGCTACGAGTGTTTTCGATCGGCTCTTCCAACCCACTATCTGTCTTTGGAACACGCTCATCAAAGGGTATTGTGAGCACTCTTCTCTTGCTGTTTCCGTTTCAATATTTCTCCGCATGAAGCGAACTGCGACTGTTGTTCCTGATAAATTTACGTTTCCTTCGTTGGTTAAAGCTTGTACGAATGTATTGGCGCTGAGGGAAGGTCGGGCAATTCATGGGTTGATAGTGAGGCATGGGACTGATGGTGACGTTTTCGTTGGGTCAAGTTTGATTGACTTGTACGGGAAGTGCAAAGAGATTGATTGTGCCCTCAAGATGTTTAATGCAATGTGTGTGAGAAATGTGGTTTCTTGGACCGCTATGATTGTTGGGTATGTAAATGTTGGGAATTTGGAACAAGCAAAGAAGTTGTTTGATGAAATGCCTAGTAGGAATCGCACTTCGTGGAATGCGATGATCAGTGGCTTTGTAAGATCTGGTGATTTGAGGAGTGCTAGGAAGTTGTTTGATGAAATGCCTGAGAAGAATGTGGTCTCTTTTACGGTGATGATCGATGGGTATGCCAAGGCGGGTGACATGGCGATGGCGAGGTTTTTGTTTGACCAGTCCCCAGAAAGAGACATTGTTGCTTGGTCGGCTTTGATATCAGGGTATACACAGAATGGTAATCCTAATGAGGCTGTGAAATTATTTATTGAAATGGATTCAAGGAATCTAAAACCTGATGAATATATAATGGCGAGCTTGATGTCTGCTTGTTCCCAAGTTGGTTGTTTGGAACTGGCCAAATGGGTTGATTCTTATGTGAGCACGAGTTCAATTGATTCCCGGCAAGCTCATGTATCTACAGCTCTTTTAGTCATGAATGCAAAATGTGGAAACATGGAGAGAGCTACCATCTTGTTTGAAGAGATGCCTAAGCGGGACCTCATTTCATATTGTTCCATGATACAAGGCCTGTCAATTAATGGGCATGGCGTTCAAGCTGTTAGCCTCTTTGATAGGATGCTAAATGAAGGTCTTATTCCAGATGATGTTGCCTTTACGGTCATCCTGACAGCTTGTAGTCGTGCAGGCCTTGTTGAAGAGGGCTGCAGCTATTTTGATTCTATGATACATGACTACTCTGTTGTTCCTTCTCCTGATCACTTTGCATGCATGGTTGATCTTCTTGGACGATCAGGAAATGTAAAAGCAGCATATGAGCTTATAAAATCAACGCCCGTGGAACCTCATGCCGGGGCCTGGGGTGCACTTCTTGGGGCTTGTAGGCTGCATTGCGATATTGAGTTAGGTGAAGAAATCGCGGATCACCTTTTTCAGCTTGAGCCTTACCATGCTGGTAATTACGTATTGTTGTCTAACATCTATGCAACAGCAGATCGGTGGTTGGACGTATCTCTTCTAAGGAGCAGAATGAATGAGAGGGGGATTAGAAAGATACCTGGTTGCAGTTGGTATAATTCATAACCCTGGGCCTCACTGTATCATCTCTATATAGAGCCAAGGTTATTGTATACATATGTATGTGTCTATATATATTTGACATAATCGAGGGAACAAACCACTTGGAGACAAAAGAATACCTTAAGTTGCTGGTATTAGATTTTGAGAACGATGAAGATGATGGGAATGAGTTATTATTGTTGGAAGCCCTGAGTCCACACCCGAATCTAAAGGAGCTGAAAATAGAGTATTATCCGAGAGTTTCCCAAGTTGGATGATGGTTGGTAAAATTAACTTATTCCTACCAAATCTAGTCATAATTGATATATTCCACTGTAAAGATGGAAACATCTTCCATCATTTGGGCAACTTCCTTCTCTCCAATTTCTTAGTGTTCGTGGGATGAAATCCTTGGAATACATGGAAAACCGTACTGGCAATGGTGAGGAGTGCCTCTCTTCTTTACCCTCTTCATCGAGTGGAGCAGTAGCAGCAAGAAGAAGAGAATCAATATTCTTTCCATCGCTGAAAGAACTCTTCCTCTCTGACCTGGCTAATTTGAAGGGATGGAGGAGGAACAAAGCTGAAGAAGAAGCAACAGCAACAACAGCTTCACCAGCCCAACAGCAACGTCAGCTTTTATCACTTCCTTCTCTTTTGAAATTAACCGTTGCAGAGCGCCCTGATCTGGCATGGGTGCCTTTTCTGCAACCATGTCTTGAAACACCATATCTCTATCAGGTCAACAAGAAGCTAGTACAACAACAGTTAATGATGATGGGGTCCCCAACAAATGAAAAGTCGAGCAACTCCAAATTACCGGAGTGGATGGGCAACCCCATAAGAAGATTTCACATTTCGTTCTAATAATTGCAACTAAAACCTAGTAATTATCCTTCATTTTTGTTTATTCTCTTAAGACATAATTTTGAATAGAAATATGTGAATCCTCATTCTACAAATTACAAGACCTGCTTCAGGTCACTCTCACTTTCTTTTTCATTTTCTACCTGCATTTGTTAAGCCGTAAATGGTAATAATTTTCCATGCTTGGAGGAAGGAATCATTGGACTTTATCCATGGAGCAGAAATAACAAAAAGGGGATGTAATGTGTCAACATAAAACCAGGCTGGTGCAAACAAGTCTATGATTCGCAGATTATGGGTAAGAAGCGACACCAATGAGCGGAGAATTGTTGGTATGACCAAATGCATTCATTACCACAAGAGTTAAGGTGCGGCGATGTGAATGACTTGACTCCTTAGGTGTTTAGGAAATCATTACCTAAACACCTTAGGTACGAGGTAATAACTAGAGCCTTAGTACTATAAATATGAAAGCCTCGAGAGACTGGTACTATAAATATGAAAGCATTAGTAAATATCGAGGCAGAACAAGAAGAGCAAGGGTCTGTCACAATGGCAAACATTCCTACCTTCACTACAACTCTCATTAATTAGCCATACTTCTCCTCCTTCATCTGGATATACTTTCTAGATCCCTCATAATTGTATTGAATACCTCATTTACTACCTGTGTTGTTGTTTATTGATAAAGAACCCCTACAAGATGAAAGATCTGTAAACGGTTGGGTTAGGCAAACCCGTTGTTGCCGTCCCTAATCTGATGACTTGCTCAATGACTTATGCACTCAAGCTCTCCGGTACGATCAGTCTAAGCAACCACTCACAATCATGTGAGTGTCCGGCTTGGACCGAATTGGTCCAACTAGAGCACTTATTCTTGGTGCAGCGCGCTATGCAGGCATCATGAACCAAAGAAACGACATCGTTTACAACACATCACACCTCTCCTCCAAACCCCTCTCCTCCATTCCCCCACCCTATCGCAAACCCCAATTGGCATATCGACTAAATAATGCAAAACAAAAGTAACCAATTGACATAAATATGTGAGTTTCACATGATGTCATTTTATCATTGTCCATTGCTTATTTGAGGATGAAAAGCTCAATGATATATTTCATGATGTAGGTGACTTGCTTGATGATTTCTCCACTCATGGTCTCCGGCACGATTGGAACAGAAGGTTAAGGAAGGTATGGTTTTTAGTACTAAGTTGGCTCATGATATTAAGCTCGTCCATAATGTGAGACTAGATGTAATAACCCAAGAGAAGGAAAAGTTTCACTCACTCAACACAATGTTGGTGATGAAATGAAGATTGTAAAACATTTATTGAGAAGCAATGTTCATGATGATTCATTAATTTTTTTACTAAGCATTTTGTTGCATACCTAGTGATATTTTCTGCAACTAGCTTCACATCAAAGACAATGGAGACACACCCATGTCTTAAGTTCAAAATGTTTAGTTTCGACATTGTATACTAATATGTAAGTTCAAAATGTTTAGTCTCGTCATTATATACTAATATCTTAGGTTCAAAATGTTTAATCTTGTCATTGTATACTAATTGTGCAAGTGTGGTCTTTCCATAGCCCACAATTTCAACTATTGCAACAATCGACACATGCTGATCTAGAATGTTGCTTTCCAATAAAAGTTTTACCATTTCCATTTTATCACCATACCTCCCAATAACTCTTAGAGTCCTCCATCTTAGTATTCTCAACTCGCACATTATTTGTAGGCTTGTTGAGTGAGGTGAAACTTTTCCCTCTCTTGGGCAATTAGATCTAGTCTTTCATTAACGACCTTAATAACATGGGCCAACTTACTACTGAAAACAAGCTGTGAACATATATATGTTTGGTGGTGGATGATACAAGCTATTACCAGGGCAATAGCAAACAATTCTAGGATGATTACTGGTAAGACACTTTACCAGTGGACCGACTGATTCAAATTGTGCTTTACAACCAAGTATATGGTTTGTCTAGACCATGAGCCTTCAATTAAGGGGGAAATGATTGAATGACCACGTGTCTTTTTATTATGCTTATGTGAGTGATTTTTCTAGTTCTCAAGCTAGACTTGTAATATCCTGAGTGGTGAGTCAAGCACGGGAATGTTGTTTTGTGCCTCAGAATCTTCATAGGTAAGCTATCCACAACTATTGTTTGTTTCTTTTATTCGTAATGTGCACTAAGTTCTATATTTTGCTAATGGTAACAATAATCCTAGAATTGCCTTCATATTTTTACTGTCATTGGACAATTTTAACACTCATTCACATGATGTTCCATTATTCAAGTTGTCAACATTTGATTCATCTTTCCTTATTGTGTGCTAATGCAATCTATGTTCAGGTTTTAGAGCAAGTTAATTATGAAAATCACTTGATGAATGGGGACTCAAGTAAGTTAAGTAAGTTCAGGTTCTAGGACTCAAAGATTTAATGGGGAGGATAAGGTGAAATGGAAACATGGTGCTGTGAATTTTAAATCTTTTTGGAAGGCCTGCAGATGGAAAGCTCAGAAAATGAAGTGGGCAAGGTTGATCTGGAACAAAGGAAGGCCCGCTGCTTGCTTTACTAGTTGTTCTACTCTGAAACAAACTTCCTTCTTTATATAATCTTCAAACTGGGGGTTTATGTGTGATCCCTGTTTGTCACAACTGTATGAAGGATTCAGATCAAGTGGACCATCTATTTTTCAGTTGTACTTGTGCCCATTCAATCTGGATGTGGTTGGTGCACCTGTTTTTGTGGGATTGGAGTTCCATACGCTCTTTCCAACAGATGGTTGACTGGTTCATTCTCAAAGCTAAAGGCAATTCTCTGCAGAAGAGGCTTATCAAAGTTGTGTTCACTTTGGTCTTGTGGCACATATGGTGGAATCGTAATCAAGTTCTTCATGATGGAATTCCTTGGCCTGCTGCTCAAACCGCCAGATCAGTTGTGGTGGAAGCTGCTGAATCTCTGGGTATTCAATTTCATGATTTGCTGCTGTTATTTAGACAAATCCAGTGATGATTTGTCTGTTGAGTGGCTTTTGATTGTAGTTTGTGAGGTGCTTTGTGTTGTCTTTTGGTGTGTTGGTCCTTTCCCTTTATTTTTCCATTTCCTTTTTTTGTTTTCTGATTTTTGGAAATGGTGTTTTTTGTGGCTGTTGTTTTTTGGTTAGAGGGGTGTGCCCTCTTGTTGTATTTTGTTACTGTTCTCTTAATATAAGCTTGTTTAGTAAAAAAAAATGAAAATCACTTGATGAATGATGTCCTATTTTCTTCTAAATTCCCCTCACCTTCCTTGCAAATTCAGAGAATGCTGCATTACTTGTGAACAATCAAATAAGGTATAAAAAATGTGCTTGACCCCAAAGTTTCACTACATCCCACTTGTATTTTTAGTTTTGCCAAATTAATGTTACATATTTTGACCTACTTGTCTTAAACTCTCTTGATTTTAGAGCTTCTCTTTAGAATTAAAATAAAATCATTAAAAATTGCATATACCGTGGAAGCTCACACAGGAATTCACTTGTTATTCGACATTTATTCTCACTATGGTCAAAGTTCCATCATACATCTTTTGTATGCCAATGTATCTTTTTGTGAGACTCCCTCCGGCCTTCTAAAATCCACATAATAACTTTAGGGATTCTATTATATGCTTTTGTAAGAACCATATGAAAAATATTTGTTTGTCTCTCTGTATCTTTCCACTAGTCTCCTCTGTAAGTACCTTCCATTGTAGAATTCCCGGATATAAATTCAAATTGATTGTTCAACGTTTTAGTGTCACATCTTACTTTCTTGTTTAATATATTTCAAATTTTCATAGCATGACTCATAAATTAATCCTACCATAGTTCTTACAACTTTAGGTATCCCCTTTACTTTGACATCTAGGTATTGAAATACTTCCAAAACAATTTTGTCAACCAAGGGTTACTATTATATGATTGCATAACGACTCTTGTTGGTTTTATTTGGCGAGGATGCGATTGTGATAATATATTGGCATCCTGTCAAAATTCTTATGCAGTGCGAGGAGACAGTAGAAACTTTTATTTCCAGAGCCTAATTTTGCTTAATAGTGTAATCTTGAAGTAGTTCAACCGGATTGTTTAAACTCAAATAATTGTTGCCCTGGTGGAGCTGATATTGGCTCATATATGAGTAAATTTCATAGATCAATGATCTTTTTGAGAAAATTGCTCATTGAGCAAAGCCTGCCTGAAATTGATTGACAACGTTCTACATTTTTTGTTATTTTTGTATGTGTTTTAATTTATTGTTTGATTTCATGTTCAAATATGAGACTTTTTATGGCTATAATTAGTTGTTCATTGTTCCTTTCTTCTTTTCTTCCATAAACTTTCTTTTTCCACTGGTAGTTTTAGGCACTTTAGGGTGGACACTCAGGTTGCATGTCTCTGTTTTATAACCTTTCATTAGATTTTGGTAAAAACTTGGCTTAGGCACTTTTGGGTGTACACTCAGGTTGCTCGTTTTGGTTTTATAAAATTTCATTAGATTTTGGTAAAAACTTGTTCCATATAGCAGAGTATTGATGATGTGGCATTTCTGACAGGTGTAATCCCTTAATTTCTTTTGAAAACTATCAATTGACTGTGATGTAGCATTCCCGGTAGGTGTAAGCCTTCTATATCTTTTGAAAACTATCAATTTCACTACAATTAAGGACAAAGGGAGGGCTTACACTTTTTGGTGATAGTACACGATTAGTATTTTCGGAGTAATGTATACTTTCTCTAGGGAGAGGACAAATATCATTTTTACTTGCTAACATGGTTCTTGATGATACCGCGGATTAGGAATTGATTGTTGTGTTTGCAATCATTCCTTAGCAAGGGAAGTACATAACAGGTAAAAGGTTACTTTTTTATTTAGTGATGTACAAATTAATGGCTTATCTAAATATCCTTAGCAAGGGAAGTACATAACAGTTCCTGAAAAATGTGAATCTTTATTTTCTCGACAATTCACTTTGTTATATTCATTGCAGAACATCTAAACCCTCAGATTTAGTAGCTCCAGTAGTGAAATTCACATCTGTGGCTTGAGTCTGTAAGACTGGAGAGCGTGTTTGCACTGCATTGGTATGACATTAAATTGACGGATGTTATTGAATTGAATGAAATGATTTGCTGTTAACTGTGGACATTGATATTTGAACATTTTTCTACTTCTAGATTGCATTATTATTGCTATGGATCTTGAATGCTTAGCTGAAATAATATCAGAATCATGCAACTTTTTCTTGAGTTGAAAAGTTGCACATGAAAATTTTTTATTACTTGGATTTGATCAAATTGTTACGTTTGGATGTAGTTGTTTGGATATGCCATTTGAGATTGTATCACATTGGAGTATTTACACGGCAATATACTTTTGTGGGAATATATATATATATACACACACACACACACACACACACACATTTTTTAAGTCTAGAGCTTCTTAGAACATAAAACAGTATGCAAATTATTTTGGTTGATAGTTTTTCGAAAATTGTTCGTTAAAGCTAAGTAAAAAAATGCTTAATATTATAGAACATTTTTTTATAATTCTCTGAAAATCGTTTTCAAAGTGAACCAAACAGGTTATTTTCGGTCAACATCTGAAACAAGTGGATCAAAACTACTCAAAACACAAGCAGAAAATGTTGAGAAAAAGCTTTACATGGTCAGATTCCCACCTTGCAGTTAGAGGAGGAGAAACAAAAATACTCTCAATACAAAAAATTAGGAAGAAAAAAAAGGGGCAAAAAACAAAATTTGAAATACAACTTTTCTTTCATGAACACTTCAAGAATGAGTGGAAGTACTTTTTAAAATATTGAAAATGAGATAATGCAAAATCAACAACATTTACCGATAATTATGTTTCATGAACATCTAATTATGCTCAAGTATTTCTTTATTTCTTTGAGTTCATTTTTCATGTATTTTTTACTAATTTAGGACTGCTAGAAAGTTGTTTGATGAAATGCCCGAAAAGAATGTGGTCTCTTTTACGGCGATGATTGATGGCGAGGTTTTGTTTGACCGGTTCCCAGATAGAGACATTGTTGCTTGGTCAGCTTTGATATTAGGGTATACACAGAATGGTAATCCTAATGAGGCTGTGAAATTATTTATTGAAATGGATTCAAGGAATCTAAAACCTGATGAACATATTGTTAGAATATTTTAAATAAATTAAATATTTTTATTTGTGGTTGTATGCACTATTTTCTAAAATTGGATTGTAATGTAATTATCGTTACTTGATGGATTGGAGTTCTACTTGTCAAGGTGATATCCAAAGTGAGTGATGTCTGCCCAAATGTGATATTCACTTATGAAGGTTATTCTTTTGAAATTTTAAGGTCTCACAATGCACTTGCACACATTAGGAAATTTGTTTTGCCCAAAGGTGATCAATATCTTAGTGTGAATTAAGTGAATAGAATAGTTGAGAGTGTTTGGGTTAAAACTAAATAACCCTCTTGTCCAAATGTAGTGGAAGTATTTAGCAATAATTCAAGCATAACCAACTAGATCTATGTGCGATTTAATTGTAAATTTGGGGGATAAATATATTTAAAATTCTACCCAAAATGGTTCATCCGCAATTCAGAAACAACTTACAGGGATTGAACCATTAAATAGTTCATCCGCAATTCAAAAACAACTTACAGGGATTGAACTATTAAATGGTTCATCCGCAATTCAAAAACAACTTACAGGGATTGAACTATTGAATGGTTCAAATTATACTGCCTGGAGGACAAATGTTGAAATCATGCTAAGTGGACTAAAGCTAATACCATGGCTATGAGGTTGATTTATGCTTTTATTGGTGAAATTATTCGGGGTGGTATTCCTGTATTTGATACTGCAAGGAGCTCTTGAATTTGATCAAGACACAGTTCATGGGAACCAAGAAGTAACTACAGTATTATTATCTGACACAACTCATGTCAGTCAAATATGATGGTAGTGGTTAGTGAGAGAGCACATCTATAAGATATGTAAGCTGGTTAATAGATTGAGAGAGCAGAGAATTACATTTGATGATGAGTTACTGGTCTATATGGTGATATATTATCTACCTAGGTCTTTTGATACTTTTAGGGTGAATTATAATTCACACGAGACTAAATGGGATTTAACCAGTTGTTGGCACTTTGCGTGATGGAGGAGGAACGTCTCAAGGGTGTGAAAACTAAATCAGCTCACCTTGCCGTGAGCAGTAATAACAAGTACAATTTTAAAAAGAAGGGCGATAAGAAAGGAAAACAGGCTAATCCGAAAAGAGGAAAGTAGGACAACAAAGAAAAAAGTGTTGATCATAGGATGATGAATGCTAGTTCTGCAACAAGAAGGGATATCAAAAGAAAGACTGTTTTAGTTATAAAAAATTGGCTAAAGAAAAACAAAGCATGTATTAAAGTTGCTATAGTGATATTTGAATCCAACTTAATAAATGTTCCTGAATATACATGGTGGATTGATTCGGGTGCATCTGTTCATGTCTTATGTTCACTACAGGGCATGCGAAGCTAGAGAAATCCCAAGGTTGAGGATCGATTAGTGTTGGGTAATGCTGATGAGGTTCATATTGAGACTATTGGGACGATTCCGCTAGTGTTACACACTGATTTTACTTTAGAACTTAATGATGCCTTTTATGTTCCTACGATTAAGCGTAATTTACTTTCAGTTTCAAGACTTAATGCTTTGGGATTTTAATTTTTATTTGGTGAAGGATTAATTATTATTCATCATGGTAGTAATATAGTTGGACATGGGCGTTTAGTTGATGGTTTATATCAATTTTGTTGGTTGATTCTCATATACATGCTTCTTATTTTTCTGTGGACTCGATACCTTTCGTATCAAAACGTGCTTTTGTGAGAGATGATTCATCTATGTTATGACATAGGAGATTGGGGCATGTCTCTTGAAAGAGACTAGAATGCTTGGTTAAGGATGTGATCATTGGACCACTAGATTTTTTTAATTATGATTTATGCATTGACTATGTCAAGGGGAAGATGCAGAAGAAACGTAATTTTGAGGCTAGTCGTTCATCTGGTTTTTTGGACCTCATTCATACTGACATTTGTGGTCCATTTTCTACTCCTACTCGAGGAGGTCAAAGGTATTTCATTACCTTTATTGATGATTATTCAAGGTATGCTTATTTATACCTAATCCATCAGAAGTTCGAAGCACTTGATGTATTTCAGGTTTATCAGGTTGAAATTGAAAAGCAGTTAAACAGAAAAATTAAAATTGTAAGATCAGACCAAGGTGGTGAGTATTATGGGAAAATGGATCAGGAGGGTGTGAATCATTGTCCTTTCAATACATACCTAAAAGAGTAGGGCATTGTGCTACAGTATACCACTCTTGGTTCTCCTAAGCAGAATGGAGTTGCAAAAAAGAGAAATCGCACCTATCAAGAGGTTGTTTGCAATATGATAAGTCATTCTTCACTACCAGAGAGTTTTTAGGGTGAAGCTCTCAAAACAGCTGTTTATATTCTTAATAGGGTACTATGTAAAACAAATCCTTCGATACCTTACAAGCTTTGGACGGGTCATAAATTGAGTCTCAGACATTTGCATGTGTGGGGATGCCTTGCAGAGGCAAAGTTGTATAATCTAGATATTAAAAAACTTGATCCTCGTACACTCACTTGTTATTTCATTAGGTATCCTGAGAGGTCAAAGGGTTATAAATTTTATTGCCCCTCTAGACTTATGGAGATTGTTGAGACATGTTATGCAAAATTCATTGAGAATGATGAATCCAATAAGAGCCTAGAACATTGTAATTTCTCTTTTACAACTTTCAGTGATTATTCCCTTTGCTTCAGTTTTTATTCCACCTTCTTCAGTGGTTTCTAGCAGTGCTTCTATTCCCACTCTTTCAGTCATTCCTACTCATTCGCAGCCTTTTTCTTCAGTTACTAATCCAATTTCTGAGCCTGTTCAGCTTAGGAGGTCTTCTAGAGCTCGAAAGTCTCCTATACCTTATGATTCTGAGGTGTATATCGGTGAGGTTAATATTGGTGAGCATGAAGATCTGATTTCATTTGATGAGGCTATGGAGAGTCCTGAATCTTCTTTTTGGATAGATGTTATGAAAGATGAGATGCACTCCATGAATGTTAATGGAGTATGAGAGCTCGTTGATCTACCTGCGTATCGCAAGGTAGTAGTAGAATGCAAATGGGTCTATAAAACTAAAAGGGATTCAGTTGGAAATGTTGATAGATTTAAAGTTAGATTGGTGGCTAAGGGTTTCAAGCAAAAACTAGGTGTTGATTTCTCTGAGACTTTCTCTCCAGTTTCATCAAAGGACTCTTTGAGTATCATTCTTGCCATTGTCACACATTATGATCTTGAGTTACATCAGATGGATGTTAAAACAACTGTTCTTAATGGAGACCTTGAGGAAGAGATTTACATGTCTCAACCTGAAGGTTTTGTGGTTCGGGGACAAGAATATCGAGTTTGTAGATTGAAGAAATTCATTTATGGACTTAAGCAAGCTTCATGATAGTGGTACTTGAAGTTTGATCAGGTGATAACAAGTTATAGGTTCAAAGAGAATGTCGTGGACAAATGTATATATCTCAAGGTCAGTGGAAGTCGTTTTATTATCCTTGTTTTATATGTTGATGATATTTTGCTAACTAGCAATGACATGCATAGGATACATGATACTAAGAATTTTCTCTCAAGTCACTTTGATATGAAGGACATGGGTAATGCAGAATATGTCCTTGGCATTAGGATTTATAGAGATCGTACTGCAGGCACACTTGGTCTATCTCAAAAGACATATATTGATAAAGCGTTGAAAACTTTTGGGATGAAAAAGTGTGCACTTGGTGAGGTTCCAGTTGTTAATGGCGATATATTTTCGGAAGAACAGTGTCCCAAGAATAAGATTGAGAGAAGTCAAGTTGATGTCAAAGAATATGCATATGCAATTGGGAGTCTAATGTATGCTATGACGTGCATTAGACCTGATATCAATTATATGGTTGGTATGTTTGAAAGATTTCAATAAAATTTAGGTGTTGCTCATTAGAGGGTAGTGAGAAAGTTTTGAGGTATTTCCAGAGAACTAAAGAGTTGATGTTAATTTACAGGAAATCAGACTGCTTAGAGATAGTTGGTTATTCCGATGCTGACTTTGCAGGTTGCTCGAGTAGTAGAAAATCCACTTCTGAATATATTTTTATGCTAGCTCAAGGAACTGTTTCGTGGAAAAGGTCTAAGCAATCCACTATCACATATTTTACCATGTATGCAGAATTAGTTAGTTGTTATGAAGCGACTAAACATGTTATGTGGTGAAATTTTTTATTACGGATTTGAAGGTTGTGGACTCCATACACAAGCCTGTGACATTTTTCTATGACAATGACGCTGTTACAAAGTATGTGAAAAATGAAACGTCAACTAAACGTAATAAACACATTGATATAAAGTATTTTTTCATGTGTGAGAAGGTTAAAGAAGGTGCGGTTGAAGTTCCCCATATAGTAACAGAAAAGATTGCAGATGCTCTCACTAAAGGTTTTCAGCCGAAAGTATTTAAGGAGCACGTGACCTGGATGGTTGTTTGAGAGTCATTGTGTTATAATGTTTGATTTTCTTTTACATCATGTTACATTGCAGTTAGTTTTCAGCTTATTTACATCATGATTCGGACAAGAGGTATGCTTTGACCAAGACTTTTCAATCTCTAAATAAGTTTGGAGAACTGAAGAGCCAGTCTTCTACTAGGACACATTCCCATGTTGCTGCTATAAATATAGAGACGGTCCATAAACCAAGGTACGCAATTAATACCCTCTAAAGTGTCTTTCTAGCTTTAACAAGTCTTTTCGATATCTAACTTGATCGTCGGAGTACAATCAGCCGACCCTAATATTCTCTTTTTACATGTTGGCGTTTGACAAGTTCGGGGTGGATTTCTGCTTCATCTATATATATATATATATATAGATACACATGCAAATAATTTTTTGATTGAATATAGACTGTGAATGGCCATATATACAATTTTATAAAAATAATTGTTTCATTGTCTTTAATGGATTCTTTCTTTCTTTTTCTTTTTTTTTTCTTGCCAAAATTGATGCATATGTGAATGAATTCTTTCCTATTTATATACATGCATATGTGCCAGAAACTTTAAATAGATTCTTTCCTTTATATATATATATATATATATATATATATATATATATATATATATATATGTACAATAGTATATACGCATATAAATTTAAAGAGGAGAGGGAAAAAAGGCTAGAGGTAATTGTTTTCAAAAGGAAAATTTTGTCCTCAAAATTTATGTTTTTAATGTCCTTTTAAAGTAGGAGACAAATATTTAATAGTGTTTATGATTGATTTTTTAACCAATGAGAGAAACGACTGTAGAGTGACAGTCATTTGGGTAAACTTCACGCACAGTCGTGAGGATGCCTTTATTACACCTAAATACAACTTGTTGTACATGCTATTCAATTACTTTATAAGATTTTCTCGTATTTCACTAACATCCATTATGTCAAAAGTATATCGTGTCAGAACACTTTTTCATGATAAAGTGACATGTTTGCCCATTGACTTTTGAAGTATATGTGTGTATACACATATATATCACATATAAGCCACACATATATATCATTTTTATGTTTGGTATAATTATGTAATTTTAAGTTAGATCCCATCTTCTTCATCTATGTTGTTCTCCCATTAGTTAATCTCTTCTAAAATCGACCATTATCACCAAATGAATGAACCTATCATAAACCCACCAGTATATGAACTAAAAGTGCACAACTACTACCTCCCAAAATCAATTCTCTCCACCACCAATGGATCCCATCATAGAAGACCACCAAAATTCAACATTTTTATTCTCTCAAATTCACCAGTACAATCACTGCCTCCCAAAATCAATTCTTCCCACCACGAGTGGATCCTATTATAGAAGACCACCAAAATTTAACTTTTTTTTTTTTGCTCTGAAATTCACCAGTTTTTCTTCTTTTGATGAGATTACTTGGGTCTTAAAAGGCAAAACAAGCTTTTGGATTATGGAAGAGAAGTAGTGTTTGGTTTGAATTAGCAATTTAAAATGCCCAGATGAAGAAGACAGAGAAAACAAAGGACTTCCATGGCCTTTTGGTAGACATACACATCACTCTTTCAAATTAATCAATTAAATTAAATTTTTCAGAGATTGATGTGCATAATTTAGATGTTTAATTAGACTTTAAAGGGAAAAAAATTAAAAATTTTGGTGAGATCTAGTATATGGGTTTATCCGAGGGGTTGGATGAACTGAAACATTATATATATACATATACACCCCCTCGTTTTTGGATCTTTCAACATGTACTATGATTCTTGATCTTCTTAGGGTGTTGATCGATTTGTTGATCTTTATCATCGACATAGACACGCCATGAAGGGCTTCTCGTGTCTATTGTGGTGATTACGATGATGTATTGGGTGTGTTCAAGGTGTAATCATGAAAGGATTTTTGGTCAATTTGCACATATGATATTTTTACATCATAAATTATTTAAATAATCAGGGGCAATCAAGACATTTCACACATTTTTAAAATGAAAAAATTTATGAGTGTTTGTGCAACAATTTCGCAAAGTTATATCTAAGTGTAATAAGGGCAAACCTCAGAGTTTCAGTGAAGTTTACCCAATTCTTTTCATACCAAAAAAGGAACAGAGTGAGAGAGAGGACCTTATTATAGTCTTTCCAACGAACAAATTTCGTATGTGCCACTGTTTTCACTAAACTTATCATGAATGTCAAAAGGAACACAACCTTTTTCCCAACTGCTTGAAGTCGGCTACATGAATTCTATTTTCTCAATCTGTTGTATGCAAGGAGGTGGAGCACAAATATCATATGCCTAATGATAATTGATGATTTTTTACAGGATTATTTTGCTCGAGCATTTAAGTAAAACTTTATCTAACAGAAACTATAACCCATTTTTCTTGATATATACACCACTTAAAATCGATACTACTATCAAAATTACAAAGAGTTTTCAAGCATTTTTTGATTAAGAAAAATAGAATTATAATATTATATTAAAATGAGTTTTCATTATATCTAACCCTAATATTACTTGCGGCATGATACCCACAATAATATTATATTAAAAAGAGCTTCCATTATATCTAACTTTAATATCACTTGCGGCACGATACCTACCATACCCATTTTATTTTCTTACAGAATTCCTTTGACTAGGCAACACAGAGCCATCAACAGAGTAGTATAACATAGAGCTATTAACAGTGTAGTAAGTCCTTAGTTTCTCTCTCTTTTTAGAGGATAATAATAGGGTTTGTCCAATTGAATTTACTTTATATTTATTTCTTTAAATTTGTTGGAATTTAGGTCTAATTTTTTTTTTTATTTAATGGTCAACTGCTACTCTGGGTAATGAGAGGTTTAATTCTTTTTTCTTTCTTTTTGAAACTGATTTACTTTAATCTTCTTACGGTTACAAATAGACTTTCACCATGAAAGAAATTTAATAGGGTGAAGGATTTTATATATTGCTTTAATGCATTTATATATATTATAAAAAATTTTGATTTTTTTGTCGTTATAAAAGACTCATATTTAGAACATTCAATCATTGATGAGTTTGGGATAGAGTGGAAAATTAGTCAATTAGAAGAGTTTCTTTAACACAAGTTTTTATACCTTTAAATTCCCTACTTGTAATTACAATTTTTTTTTAGAAAAAATTAATAGAAACTCTCTTAAGTTGTATTTGTTTTTGTTTTTGTTTTTATTTTTATTTTTTCTAAAGTTATTTGTTAATTTTAAGATATCTAAATCAAGTATCAATAAATACATTGAGGATTTCAACAGTGGAATTACCAACATGGACCTGGATCCTCTGCGGTATTCGGATGGTGCCGTATGGTGCTGTAATCTGAAAATCATATACTTTCATTTTTTTTCTTTTCACTTAAAAGCTCATAACTTTTACCACAAATAATATTTTTTGATGAAACTAATTTTTTTAAATAGTATATTCCGAGAGCTTCAATATGAGTATAATATAGGCTATGTTTTGACTTAAGAAAAAAAAATTATGATATTTATAATTCATGTCAAATTATGATATCCAAACTATTAAAGTAATTTCCACACACTTAAAACAAATATTATTTTTTATTTTTTTCCTTCCCAATTTTTTTTGGAACTCTTAGGCACATTTAAAAGATTTATTTTGCACAAAAAAATAAAAAAAATTTATATTCACATTTTTTAGACTAATTTTTTTCTCACTTTCCACACTTTTAAAGTAGATTCCACAAATTTAAAATTTTTTTCCACACATTTAAAGTATTTTTCCACACACCTAAAACAAATACTTTCTTATGTTTTTTCTTTCCAATTTTTTTAGGAACTCTTAGTCATATATGAAAGATGGTTTTGCACAAAAAATTCATTAAAATTTATATTCACATTTTTTAATCTCATTTTTTTTCACTTTCCACAATTTTAAAGTACTTTCCACACACTTAAAACAAATATTTTTTTTATTTATTTTTTTCCAATTTTTTTTGGAACTCTTAGGCACATTTAAAAGATGTATTTTGCACAAAAAATCATAAAAATTTATATTCACATTTTTCAGGCTAATTTTTTTCTCACTTTCCACACTTTTAAAATACTATCCACACATTTAAAGTACTTTTCCACACATTTAAAGTACTTTCCCACACACCTAAAACAAATACTTTCTTATATTTTTTCTTTCTAATTTTTTTAGGAACTCTTAGGCATATAAGAAAGATGTTTTTGCACAAAAAATTCATAAAAAATTATATTCACATTTTTTTAATCTCATTTTTTTTAACTTTCCACACTTTTAAAATACTTTCCACACACTTAAAACAAATATTTTTTTTATTTTTTTCCTTTCCATTTTTTTTTGGAACTCTTAGGCACATTTGAAAGATTTATTTTGCACAAAAAATAAAAAAAATTTATATTCACATTTTTTAGACTAATTTTTTCTCACTTTCCACACTTTTAAAGTAGATTCCACAAATTTAAAGTTTCTTTCCACACATTTAAAGTATTTTTCCACACACCTAAAACAAATACTTTCTTATGTTTTTTCTTTCCAAATTTTTTAGGAACTCTTAGTCATATATGAAAGATGGTTTTGCACAAAAAATTCATTAAAATTTATATTCACATTTTTTAATCTCATTTTTTTTCACTTTCCACACTTTTAAAGTACTTTCCACACACTTAAAACAAATATTTTTATTTATTTATTTTTTTTCAATTTTTTTTGGAACTCTTAGGCACATTTGAAAGATATATTTTGCACAAAAAATCATAAAAATTTATATTCACCATTTTTAGGCTAATTTTTTTCGCACTTTCCACACTTTTAAAATACTTTCCACACATTTAAAGTACTTTTCCACACACCTAAAACAAATACTTTCTTATGTTTTTTCTTTCCAATTTTTTTAGGAACTCTTAGGCATATAAGAAAGATGTTTTTGTACAAAAAATTCATAAAAATTTATATTCACATTTTTTAAACTCATTTTTTTTAACTTTCCACACTTTTAAAGTACTTTCCACACACTTAAAACATATATTTTTTTTTATTTTTTTCCATTCCAATTTTTTTTTGAACTCTTAGGCACATTTGAAATATTTATTTTGCACAAAAAATAAAAAGAATTTATATTCACATTTTTTAGACTAATTTTTTTCTCACTTTCCACACTTTTAAAGTAGATTCCACAAATTTAAAGTTTCTTTCCACACATCTAGGGATGGCAATTTGCCCGGCTCCGTTGGGTACCCGCCCCGTTTAAAACCCGTTTACGGAACCGTTTAAGGAAACGGGGTGGGGATGGGGTTAGAGAAAATAACCCGCGTTTAAACGGGGCGGGGACGGGAGTAAGACCCTACCCCGACGAGTACCCGCCCCGTTTAAGTATATATATATTTATACTTATATATATAATATATAGAGAAAATATTAATAATGTATAAAGAAAATATTAATATTATATATATCATACAACTATACAAGTTTATTATATCAGTAATGAATGACTCAATATTATCCATTATGTTGCAAGTACCTAAATGTGTGTTTTTGGTGTATATGTATCAAAATATCATATTTATTATTATAAAAAATTTTGCATTAAAAAAAAATTGTATAAATGGGACGGGGTGGGGAAAGTTAAACGGTTATGGGAATGGGGAAGTCAAAACTCGCCCCGCCCCGCCCCGTTTATACACGGTTGTGGGGCGGGGACGGGGCAGGGAAAGTTAAACGGTTTCGGTTATGGGAAAGGCAAAACCCGCCCCGCCCCGCCCCGTTGCCATCCCTAATACTATCCCATTTTCACTGTACACCAAATAATATTATATTTTCATACCCACAAACGGATAATTATTTTTCATATTATGAACCAAATAACATTTTACGCATGTTTACAACTTATATGATTCCTAACACAGTAACAGCAATTAGTATATCATTTTCTATATATTATACCGAAGTAATATTTGTTTGTGATATATATATATTATACCCAAGTCAGATATTTGGGTGATATTTATGTGATATTTATACAAGATCATAAGTTTTCCATTTTTAAAAAAACAATATGGAAAATTCCAGAACAACTTTTATGTAGATGTTTTATGTTACATCCTACTTTCTTCACTTGTCTTTCTAAAGCTTTCAACTATAAATAGTAGATGAAATGTGGCATTGAGAGTTCGGGTGATAGAGTATGTCAGAGGAGCTAACTTTGTCCCACATCGAATCTGGATGGGGAAAGACATGATAAGAGTGTTTGGGTGCTCCAAGCTCGGGTGGTAGAGTATGTTAGAGGAGCTAACTTTGTCCCACATCGAATCAGGATAGAAAAAAATATGATATAAGACTTTTAGGTAGAGGGCAATGGGTCAACCCGTTAAAATAGGATACTCTAAATTTTTATGCTACCTTTGTCTTTAGTATGACGTATTGTGCACTCACTGTGGTCCATAGTTTCTGGTTCTATTTGAGGACTCCAAAAGTTAACAAAGTATTTGAGCCTATCAAATCTATATGAATGGTTGTTAAAAGTAACCCATGAACTGAGCTTTCAACTTCATGGGAGCTGTCTTTGTAGTGCCATCTTCATCTCCAACTTGAAACCATGACAAAATGAAATCAGAAGTGGACTCTCAAAGCCTGCTTATTTCGGATTTCAACAAATAGATTTTTGTTCTCAAGTAATTAAAACCATAAAACTTTATGAAAATGAGTTTTGAATTGTTATTTTTTTAAAACTAGGAAGCAAGGACACGTCTACAAATGTGCAGTGTCCGTGTCCACAGACACTTTTACAGACAGGTGTCCAATACTTCATGGACGTATTCATAATTTAAAAATAATTTTTATTAATTCAAGCATTTGGCCGACGCATTCTAGACACTTTGCTGACACATCTTATACTCTCAAATACAAGTCGTATAGAATACAAACATATAAAATCTTGCTACAATATAAATATAGTTCAAAATGTCAGCATCTTTTTCTTTTAAAGAAAATTGACACTATATACATGTCATAACATGTTGTGATACTTCTCAATATGACAAAATTATAATTATAATGACAAGACAACAGAGTATATGATATTTACATAGCTCTCTCTTCTAAATTATGTATCATGTTCTAACTATCTTTTCAATCGATCAAATTCTTGTTCTTCTTCCGAAGTTTCAAGCTTTATGCCTTTGAAGATTATTTGCATGATTAGTGTAGAACACTTTACTCACTCTGAGTTTTCAAATGTATAATCAATTACAATAATATAAACAAAAGATTACAACTCGATCATACTAAACTTTGACACTAAATATTGCCAATTACAAATTTATTCGTCACAAAATCCTTTCTCATCTGAATTTTTGTATACCATAAAATTCCATCTTATTCTTCTCTCTTATTGTTCACTGTCACTCTCTTTATTTAAGTTCAACTGATTCTTTTATGGGATAGGAACACAAAGACTGGTTGGACAAGTCATTGCTATAAATAAACAAGATTGCAACTACAACTTAGTAATTTTCTTCCCTTGTCTTGTACTTATTTTTTCTTTTTATTGTTTTCTTCTTGATTTTTTACTCTTTAAGACATTTTTGAATAGAAATATAAAAATTCCCATTTATCTATACTACTATTAAAAGTACAAAGGGGTTTTTTTAGTTTTAGTACACTATTTTTTATTTTTAAATTAAAAAAATAGAATTACTCAAGCAAAATCCTTTCCTTTTTTATTTTGAAATTAAAAAAATAGAATTACCCGAGCAAAATCCTTTCCTTTTTAATTTTGAAATTAAAAAAATAAAATTACCTAAGTAAAACCCTTTCCCAAGCAAAGCCCTTTCTTTTTATTTCTAATTTCTAATTTCAAAAAACAAAACCCTTTCATTTTTTATTTTTAAATTTAAAAAAAAATAGAATTACCCAAGCAAAATCATTTCCCAAGCAAAACACTTTCTTTTTATTTCTATCTATACTACTATTAAAAGTACAAAGGGGTTTTTTAATTTCAGTACACTATTTTTTTATTTTTAAATTAAAAAAATAGAATTACTCAAGCAAAATCTTTTCCTTTTAATTTTGAAATTAAAAAAATAGAATTACTCAAGCAAAATCCTTTCCTTTTTTTTTTGAAATTAAAAAAATAGAATTACCCAAGCAAAACCCTTTCTTTTTTTATTTTGAACTTAAAAAAATATAATTACCCAAGTAAAACCCTTTCCGAAGCAAAACTCTTTCTTTTTATTTCTAATTTCTAAATTTAAAAAAACAAAACCCTTTCATTTTTTATTTTTAAATTTAAAAAATAGAATTACCCAAGCAAAATCCTTTCCCAAGCAAAACTCTTTCTTTTTATTTCTAAATTTTTAAAAATAGAATTATAACCCGCAAAACCCTAAACACCTAAAATCACTCTTCCTCTCGGCTACGGCTCTTCATTCTTCCTCTCCGCTCTCATCAACACAACTCTTAGCTTCCTCTCAGATCTCATTAACAACCATTCGATTCGGTTTCGTCTTGGCTTACACGTGAGTTATTTTCTTTGGATTCTTTTTTTTTTTTTACTTATTGTTTGCTATTAGTTTTTGAAATCAAATTTTTTTAATAAAAAATTACGTCTGTAATGAGTAATGTTATCGAATTGAATATGTGATTAATAAATCGGACACAAATTTAATAATAAATAATCAACCTATAATATAATCTTATTTGGTGTAGATTTTTTGTGCCTAGCTTAAAATATTAATTCTAACAAAACATGATTGGATTTTCTATGCATAATACACTTAGAGATATATAATTCATAATGACTGTGTAATAAATAATATAATATTTTAGGAGTTTGTGTTAGGGATGAAGTTAGAGAGTGAATAAATAGAATTAGAAAAAAAAATACTTATTTAAATAATATTATACTTTAAGAGTATGTGTTAGGAATGAAGTTAGTGAGAGAATAAATAGAATTAGAAAAAATATCAATATATAAGAATTACCGCTCTCATCTTCCTCTCCGCTCTCATCAACACGACTCTCAGCTTCCTCTCAGATCTCATCAAGAACCATTCGATTCGGTTTCGTCTCAGCTTACACGTGAGTTCTTTTCTTTGGGTTTTTTTTCTCTACTCATTGTTTGCTATTAGGTCTTGAAATCAAAATTTTTTAATAAAAAATTATGTATGTAATGAGTCATATTATCGAATTGAATATCTGATTAATAAATAAATCAGAGACAAATTTAATAATAAATAATTAGCCTATAATTTAATCAGATTTGGTGTTGATTTTTTGTGCCTAACTAGAAATTCTAACAGAACATGATTGGATTTTATATGCATAATGCACTTAGAGATATATAATTGATAATGGCTGTGTAATAAATAATATTATATTTTATGAGTTTGTGTTAAGGATTAAGTTAGAGAGTGAATAAATTGAATTAGGAAAAAAAAATACTTATTTAAATAATATTATATTTTAGGAGTATGTGTTAGGAATGAAGTTAGTGAGAGAATATATATAATTAGAAAAAATATCAATATATAAGAATTACCACTCTCATCTTTCTCTCGGCTCTCATCAACACGACTCTCAGCTTCCTCTCAGATCTCATCAAGAACCATTTGATTCGATTTCGTCTCGACTTACACGTGAGTTCTTTTCTTTGGCTTCTTTTTCTACTCATTGTTTCCTATAAGCTTATGAAATCAAAATTTTTTAATAAAAAATTACTGTCTATAATGAGTCATGTTATAGAATTGAATATCTGATTAATACAGACACAAATTTAATAATAAATAATCAGCCTATAATATAATCATATTTGGTGTAGATTTTTTGTGCCTAGCTTAGAATATTAATTCTAACAGAACTTGATTGGATTTTATATGCATAATGTACTTGGAGATATATAATTAATAATGGTTGTGTAATAAATAATATTATATTTTAGGAGTTTGTGTTAGGGATGAAGTAAGAGATTGAAGAAATAGAATTAGAAAAAAATACTTATTTAAATAATATTATATTTTAGGAGTATGTGTTAGGAATGAAGTTAGTGAAAGAATAAATAGAATTAGAAAAAATATCAATATATAAGAATTATAATATATATATTTTAATTTTT